>JAMPIV010020947.1:0-126258 GCA_024509875.1 Oreohelix idahoensis
ACCTTGACAATGCTCAGGGGAGTTCATTTTCCTGGCCCACCAATAGTTGTTTTTTATTCGCTGAATAGTAGCGTTTTGACACATATGTCCGCTAAAGGGAAGAGAGTGCCCCATTTCTAAGATTTGTCCTTCTGTACTGCGTCGGTACAAGGCAACTGGTATATGTCCTTGTGTCAGGGTTGCCCGTTCTTACGATTACAGCACTACACCATCCTTAGAAACGATTGTCTTCCGTTGTGTCCTTCTGGGGTCCATTGGCACATGGGCAGTTTCCTAATGCAGAGGGCTTTCCAGAGTAGGGTCCCTTTTGTTTGCGCACTCTTTTATGTTCCTAGTAGGCAAAACATGTTAGGGGCAGGAACGTCCTTTTCTTCTTGAGTCTTGCACTTATTGTGGTTACTGCTGCCATAATCGGCTCCTTTGCAGTCTCACCTATGAAACTACATATCTACATAACCAATAGTAAAATTAGATAAATTGGGTTGATCGGGTTCATTCACTTTACATGTCGCTGGGATAATCACTCCTCTGACAAAATTAGAGTTGTAATTCTCCACCAGTGCGATAGGGAAGCGTTATGGGTTGCAATCACCTTTTAAAATCTCAACTATCATTTGACGGTTTTCTTCCCTTGTTTCTTGAACCAGAGTTTGAATAAATGCCTTGCGACCAAATTCAGTCTAAAAGCTCCAAACCAGTGTATCAATCCAGACTAATAATAGAGGTTGAAGTCCCGTTACAAAATATTACAGGTCCTCGATGTTGAAGTGTCGGTCTCACCCTCAGGTTGAGGAAATAACTTTGACATTAATATTTCTTTTGGAGAGTCTGTATCTGCATGCATTCGATTGCAGTAAGACCCTCGGTATGGTTTGGCCATGATTCAGATGTTCCTTGCGTTAGGGGATCTTCCCTTTGTCCTTGACCATTTCATGGCTGCGTTGCCATGTTTGACGTTGTTGGGCTGATTCAGGAATTGGTTGGTTAGGTGGGGGAACCTGGTTTTTGTAGACAGTTCGATTTTTTCTATGAGGTGATGATTCTGGAGGTAAAGTTATCTCTGTTGGTTAAATCGGTGATGAGATAGATATGGAAGAATAAGATGACTGCTCTAGGATTCTTTTTTCGGAGAAGCTCATTCCTGTATGTTTGCGTTTTTTTGAGCATGGGCCAGCTCGGCTAATCGATCCCATTGCACGCTATAGCGCTCTGATTTACTTAAAAATGTACTTTCAAGCTTATACGGCTCCTTGTTCCTAGCCAGAAATCTACGGGTTATTCATTCTGACATACGAGCTATTTTATTTGTTCGGTTAGACCCTATCTCTTCTTCTACAAACAAAATACCTATTACGTACCAGGTGCATGGGAGGCATCCCGAATAGCTCTAAACTATCTTAGTCAATACCTCTCCCTTCCAGATGGAGAAGAGAACTTGTGAACATGAAAGTTATCAGGTACCTTCCATCCCTGCTGTTTCGGAACATTTTGCTTAATAATTTGCATAATACGTTTACTTTCGATACAAACCTCATTCTAAAAGCTTTCTTCAATCAATGTACGTTAATATGTCTTGATGGCTGCTTCCCTGTTTCAAACATATCGCAATCATAATGCATCTCCCTCTTTTACCAGCTAGGACCCCCTCACACAATCAATCTCATCTACGAATACTTCTAAACTAGACAGTGTTTCCATTTTCTCACATAAAAACTAGATAAGAGATGCAATGTTTCTCCATTGGAGCTTGGCAGGATCTCATGGGACACCAAAGCGGCATAGCAATTGCTAATGAGTCGGGAGATTGAGCTGATGGACTGATCAGTTTTATCTTTCCCCCCACTGTACATCCATCAAGACATGGGTTAGAGTAAAAATGTGCTCTCCTGTTAGCTGGCGAAGTAGACGCCGATGTCACCACGACTCTAAATTTGAAACCTCTAAGGCAGTCTCAAAGCCGCCAATTCGCTTCGCCTCTGACGTAACGTCTGCTCTCTCTGGCGAGTTCCATCTTATGCTTCATTTTCTTCTGTTCAACATGACGTTCTGCCACTTCTTTCCTCTTAAGCTTCGGTCTTGTTGCTCCGCGTCATATAATTTCCTAATTCATGGTTGATAAACGGTTGTGCAGCTTCTGATCTTATCCGCCCTCTTTCGCTTCCAGCCTCAAGATGGACCTCACTTTATCCTCTCTGCCATTGTTAAAGGAATAATGATGAAGTATGCCATAGAGAACTCGTAAGATAGACAACGGCGCAAGGGGGGGTAACTTGCTGAAACCGCTACTGAGATAAAATAAACACAAGTATAAACTTTACCTGTGTTTTACCTCCTAGACCTGTACTGTGCAAAACTTATCGCTTGCTATTATGTTCCCTGGCAATTTAAGGGCTCTAAACGCTAAGCGACGTTATGCATTAAATGGCAAGTTACACCTGGAAAAGAATTATTTACTTTTAGCTAACAGTAGAGAAAAATTTATATTTAAAACAATTTAACAAGGAAAAAAAAAATTATTTTCCCCTAAATTTATTAAATCTCTGACAACAAACTCCCGTCCCCTAAAGTACGTCAATTATTGGAGATGAGACGTTGTTAACTTAATTTTTTAAAATCAGAACAATCCGTCTTTAGCTAAGGCTCAATCTCTTTTTGACTCAATCAAACTTAGTGATCTGTTTAAAACTAATCACGGCAATCCCAATGCAACTCTTTATAAAGAAAGAAATATAATTATCCACTCCGCCAGTAGGAGTTAATTAAAATAGCAAATATTTTTGTTTATCTGTACTTTCTACTGCTGTGGAGAGAAAACAACCTGTAAATATGCTGTGTGACAACCCAAATACTTAAAGAACGTTTGTCTAGGGGTGTAATTGATTTATTTTATTTCCCTAATTCACTTAAAAGGGACTAGCTCATATCACACTCTACCTAGTTAGGACCCAGAACTAAATCAGACTCAAAATATCTTTAACCCGGCTATGCGATGTCCTTAAATGTAGCTCAAGATCCTCCAGAATCCGTTAAACCTACAAATATGTGTGCCATTCAAAAAGTATCATCACAATTATTTCCCGGCGAGGCCAGCCAAATATTGTCGTAAATTTTATGTTTGAGAGAAGGAGAGTCTAGAAATAGTAGTCCGGTTTAGAGTGTAAAATGATGATGGAAAGCTCAAGTGATTAGAAAATGTAGAGATTAAATAGTGTGTCGTTCACATCAGAGTGCTGGAGGAGAGTAAGACAGACGTATTTACGACAAATCGTTTCTCTCAATCTTCTCTTCCATCTCTCCTGGGTCAAAAGAACAATTATTTGTCCCAAGTTTTCCAGACAACACGTTTTTCCGCATCTGCCGCGCTAATCACCGATCCCCCCCCCCCCCCACACCGAATTTTTGTTGCTTCAGCACACTCAGACGACGTGGATTAACAGCTGATATTAAACGAATAATAGGGAATGTTTATGGGCTTTTGGGTATGTCCAACACAGCAGAATCCGAATGTAAGTTTAGGTGATGTTTATTTACTGTAAAGATCAACATCAGAGTGCACAAAAAACAATATCAATATTACATAAATTTATCATAAGTACAGAAAAAAAATGCAAATATCAAGGTAGGGAGGGGGTGAAGAAGATTGGGTATCGACTTAAGCCCTTCCCGCTTGTATTAGACAAAGATAAACCCAGTCTCAAGATAGATAGTTATCAGGAACATAAGGTAAATGTAACCCAAACAGTGAATTTAATTACGCTCTGAAAGAGGAGTTACAATATTAGTTATGGGTGGTGTAGACAAAAATTACTGTTATCCCCAATGGTTTGTCTTCCCTGTACTAAGCAAAGAAAAAAAAAAAGGCGGGGGGGGATGAAACAGAGTTAACAAATTATCCCACTAAAGGAACAATGCCGGGTATACAGAAAACGTTTTACCCGGTAGGCCAGTTAACAAACGGTTTTGTTGGCAAAAAAGATAAATCTCCATGTTCATTGCTTACACTCTGTGCGAATCCACACTCATATACACCCACACACTTACCGAGTTGCTAGCATCAGTCAATCCCTTAGAATGATAAAACACTATTAAATTAACTCTTGGACGTTTATGACAAACTGTCTTAGTCCTTCTATGGTCCCGCCCCAGTTAATGCGAGGAATTCGCTTGAGAGCAAAATATTCCCGATTATCGACCGGAATTGAAGTTTCTAAAGAGTTCTTGTGTTTTTTATTTATAAAAGAAACGTGTCTCTGGGATGGCACTGACGCAAGTTCGACAATAGGGGTGATAATAAAATGAAGGGGGGTGGTATAATCCTTCATCTGCCGCGATGATAGCACTGACCGGGAAAGTTTTTAATCCATGAGGAAAAACCAGGCTCGGTCACTCATACAGGTAAATCGGTAATCTCTCACAATTAGAGCTATCCCCACAGTGGGATATAAAGATAGATCGCTTTACTGGCACTGTTCATCATTCCAGTTTATCGGTACACAGACAGTGTAAGGTTAATTGAGTGATAGCAATAATCAAACTGACTTGGGTAGCAAAGCTGGACCTTCATGTAATGATGCTAGCCAGGCGTAACCGACCACTCTAGCAGAATTAGACTGGCATCCTTTAAAAAAATGTCTCACATCAAAACTGTCTGGAAGTTGCAAAGAACTTCGAGTATGGCAGAAGCCCTGAAAGATGGGTTCTTTAATGCTGGGATGCAAAAAGGTGGATCAATACGCTTTGCACAGATGAATCAGTAAAAACAACTGCAAATATGTATATAAATCCATGGGATGATTAGCAAGATTTCAAATACTCGCTTAGTGCTTCTATCAATTCTGGCCAGCGAATGAAGAAGTCTGTATTTCTATAGTTAAATCTGTATATCTACAACTGGGAATGCAAGATGAGTGAGGACATGAGTAACTTGGACAGCTTTTTAGATCTCAGACTTTTGGGGATTATGATACGCCAAATACAAAGAGAGCAAAGCCGCCCCTGGCATCTACGTCATCTTCGTTCCTGCTAGCGTCAGCTTTCCTTCCCCCGTTCGCTCTGGCTGCGATCGGTTCCGTGTTTAACACCGAGACATGCGTAGAAATCCGTTTTTCAGGGACAACTACTGTCTTTGATAGCGCCGATAGTCTCCCCTGAAATCCCTCAGTCTGTCCTCGGTTGATAACATTCGTGGCCGCATTTGTTTACTAATGAGTCCCGGTTGTTCGACTGTGCTTCGCTCGGGCGAAACGAAAAGTTACAAACAATGTGTTCAGGGGTTCTAATGTTATGAAAAGCTAAAGGTCCCTTTGAAATCATCCGATCAATCAGGGAAAAATTCCACTTGATCAAATCAAAATAGACGTAACGTCACAACAACTTGTCATCGCCACTGCTGTTACTAACTTACTGTCCTAAATTATCTTTAAATTATATGTCCATTCCTTCTGTTCCAATCTAATCACAAAATGTGACGTCCAAACTTACAGCTACAACTCCACTGTTCAATAATAAACATGCAATAAAAGGTTTAAAGCAATAACATTTTAAATGGTTGCTTGATTTAAATACATTTTCGTAAAAATTGATTTATACCACATAGTGAATAAGTTGTGCGAATATCTGACCACATGAGCATTAGGCTTGCAATTTCAAATGTACCAGCTTACCTATAAATGTGCAGGTAGTGAATTTGACTTACATATGAAATCATGATTACTTATACTGAGCTAAAAGTTTTGCAAGAACAAAGATGCAACAACATCATCCTTGGCCAACATACTGACCACGGATAAAATTGGCTTTGCAATGTAAAACTCGAGCATGATTTACAGAAATGGTCCACTTTGCAATGTACTGAAGCATGTTAAGGTTCGTCTTCCTTGCAAAGGTACTGAGAATGATGATATTGTCCTTGGAAATGTATCACCGCTGAGAATGATGGCATTAACCCTTGCAAAGGACTGAGAAATGTGGTGATAGTAATCCATTGCAAATCTTACTTGTGAATGTGGATAGTAAGCCATGCAAAGTACTAAGAAGTAAATACGTATCCTTGCAAAGTACTGAGAATGTGAGAGTATCAATGCAAAGTACTCTGTATGTGATAGTACTCATGCAAAGTCACTGAGATATGGTTAAGTAATCCCATGCAAAGTACATGAGACATCTTGTGATGATATTATACTTTGCAAAAGTATCGTGAGAATGGTGGTATTATCACTTACGAAGTACTGAGGACCTTGACGATATTAATCCTTACAATGATCACAGAGTGCTCGAAGGTTGCGTACTCTAGCATTATTTTAAAATTCCTTACTTTAGTCTATCGCTCCTTCTCATTTTGTCTGTTTATCTTACGAAATATTTGCACCTGCGATCCGTTCTTTAGCTGTTTTTGCAAGTCTTCACTAAAAGTCCTGGTCATCCGATCCAAATTCTGATCGTCTTTCTACAAAAATTAAAAGTATTTCTTTAAGGCCGTGCTATACGATTTAATTCGCTTGGTCGAAAACGACAGTGGTTCCCAGAGTAATTATATGTCCGTTTCCGTGTTCATGCAACCAAATGGATAGCACCGCCACGATAAATCTTTTACGTGTCTAAAGCACGAGTGAGAACGTGGAAATAATTTACTTGGAGTGGGGAATCAGAAATGCCTTAACTTCATGCGAACAAATGCTGAGTTTTATAAAAATCACTTGCCCTGATAAACCGTTGGAAGATCAAAACGCACCGCTTATAGAATCCAGAAGCCTCAATTCTACCTCCATATCAACAGTATATGTGATTTGAGAGTAACGCTACAAAAATTCTAGTGACTTAAGCTGTGATAAACAGTCCTGAGCGGTAAGGCAAGCTCTCAGTATTCGCTTAATTAGGCTAACTCTTCTCTTACAACGGATCTAGTTTTAACTGATGTAAAGTGTGAAATACTTAATATTGTGGTTTTATTTCTTTACATTCGATTAATAGCTATATTTGCATTTATGTATTCCCCAAAATGTTATTGATGCATTATCCCACCAATCATGTAAGTACTGGCTGATATGAAGAAAGTACTACAAGCTAATTGTATTGGAAATGTTGATGACGGGAGAAAAGCTGTTGTGAACGAGAGAGGAAACCATATTGCCTTACAATGGACGAGTGAATGAAATAATTCCTCCAATGCAGTCCACGCATAAGACGCACACGGCCAGGCGTCTACTTTATAAAAAAGGTTTGACCTGACTGACCCGACCTGATTGTGAGACTACTGCATAGACAGGAATTCAATGTAAACCAAATGGACAGTCGCCTTTAAGGAAAATACTAACGTTACGGTTCAGGTAAATATAGTTATTAGGAAACCATTCTGAGGACGAAATGTCCAGAGTGGCTGTAGATACCAATATTATCTGTATAATTACAGAAGATCTGACGTTTAGACTGTATTATCTTCCACAGCGCAGATTGCAGAATCCTAGTAAAGTTTCAATAAGGATTTTGATTGCTGTAAATCTTTGCAGGAGTAAACCGCCTAGTTGCTCTATGCTACAGAAAGAAATAGTGCTTAGTCAAAACTTAGCGGTAATCAAAGTCACCAACCCTGAAGCATTCTACAGCTTATAACACTCAACACCTCGACAGCACCTGAACATTATTGATAACCCTCAACATTCACAATCAGGTTAAGCCATTGTCATCTCAATGTGACGGCAGCCCCACTTGAAAGCAAATTCTCACTTGTTGGTAATCCCTACCTACTGAGATTGTCAACCTAAAGTCCCATAGCATAAATAAATCTTGAGCTATTTAAAAACCCATGTTTTACCAAAATCAGATATCACTTTTCCAAGTCAATACATTCCATAGGAATAAACTACTTTTCGCTAGTTGTAAGTCAACACATAGCCTCTTATTCTTATACTGAAACCAAACTGTACACTGCAACAGTTCTAAAATTTCCCTAGTATTTCCTTGTTCAACATAAGTAACATGTCAATATTGATTTCAAGCAATTTTTCCACCGTAATTAAAGTAATTATGTACATTCTGTAACTCACCATCATTCTGAGTTTGACTTAGTAGATTGTATGTTCTGTTCAGAAAAACATACTCAACCCTCTGTTGAGCGCTCTTTTCGGGTAACATGATAGCTAGTAGCAGATGTACCAGTGTACTAGCATCTTGACGCGAATGTAGAATGAAAATTAGATGAAGAGCTATCCAACAGAACTTCAACGAGTGGAAGGCAAATCAGGCCAACATGATCATACTCAACTCGTCGGTAAAGTTATTATAATTTATTACGTGGTACGAAGACGTTTGACAAGACGGTACAATGTTCCTTGACAGGTACGATGAACAATTTATACATAGTAGTGACAGTTCCGATAAAACGATACATCTCTGGTCATTCATATCTAAAATCCTCTCTCACGTAAGTAATAAGGATCCAATAATATTCATACTAGGTTTTTTTAACAGCAAGGGAATGTCCGTTGACCTTGCTTGAGGTCATCCACTTAAGCATGTACTCCCATACCCACGAACTCCGCATTCGTCCAATAAGAGACTGTTTCTATCCAAGACATAGTTCCAAATAATGTAGACTCAATAGATATTCACTGGTACATATATGAAGAGGTATCTGAGTTAGTATCTTTAGGTTTTAACTAACCTCTCAAAACATGCCACGACTTTGGCATTACAATAAAGGCGTTTACACATATAAATACTGCAATCAAATTAACTTCTTTCCCACTCGTAGGAATCCTTCTTCTACGATACGAATCCTAAAGGCTAACGACTCTGTAGGTCCATTCTAGGAATAACATATTCCCGCTAGACTGGTATAAGAGCGGCCTTACAATACAGCATACATTAAGAATTGGGGCGATAACTTACGTGACATTACTGCTATTGGTTTCGACCTGAAGACCAATACAGATCACTAGAATAAATGGCTTCCATAAACGTGCCATGTATACAATAATAATATATATCAATCACGGACATAAACAAGGTCCATGTTGCCCCCTCCAAATCATGACGTCAGAAACTACCCAACTAGGTTACCCGTGCGTCCCAAAGCAACTCACACTGCTTTGTGCACGTCAGTGCGCGAATCATTCGACCGCACAAATAATATAACTATATTGGGACTGGTGCGTACATTTGGCAGGACCGAAGACTACCCCCTTAGGTAATAAATGTACGTAACAGCTCCCTTATTATCTCCCCTTAAAAAAATTAATTCTATTAATTTTTTTTGAACTTAGTACCCAGGAGAGGTGAGTCAAAACTACAACAAGATTTATGAAATGCATAAAGTTATACCATATTAAAAAAGAATATTAAACGAAATCAATATAACTAAATGATAGTATGCATTAAAGCACACATCCACCATCGACCTACTTTGGAACGATGTGGTAATATTCGAAGTAAAAGAAGTTGACAATGAAAATGAAAAAACCATAAAAAAAAGATGATAATAAAATTCAACTAAGTTTTCTTTAAAAAAATTCTAAACATATGATTTCAAAATAAAAATGAACAGCAACACTGATGATAATCAATGACAAGAGAATCAATAAAACAGAAAAATTGAAAATACAATGTGCAAAAATGAAGCAATGCAAAATTAAACACTTTAAGAATCAACACCCTTAATGTTTTCTAACACTAGTATGGTTGACTAGTGATCTTAACAGTGAGATATCATAACTAAGACCCGTGAATGCAGGTATTACGTGACAACTAAGAAAGTTAGTATGTGTGTGATCCATAATTAATTAAATAGATTAAATTGAATTATAGTAATTTTATATATTTCTTAATTACTAACAAATAACCAGTTACTAATATATTCTAAGTAATTTCAATTATCCACTCATTGTCAATGTTCAGTTACAACTAGTTAGTAATCGATCGAGACGATGTCTCAATGTTCCATACACGATAAAATATATTCTCGAACACGATATGTAGTGTAATATGTTCCATAGGAATAACAAATGTATATTTGTCGCTTTTAACAATGTTTCCATACTAATAAAAAAGTTACTGTAGTACCAATGTTGCAGTACTAATAAAATGTTACTCTAATACCACTGTTCCCGTTCTAATAAAACGTTACTACACAAGAAGTAAGTAATGTTTATAATCTTAAGTAAGTATATCCTGAAAGATATATTTATACGAATACTTCAGTTATATGATCAGTCTTTATAGATGTATAATCAATGAAAATGTACACAGTTATTCATGTTATCGTGAGGATGATTTCAACATCTGGAAGTGGTTTAGTTTCGACAAGTTTCGCTTGGGCATCCACCAAACTCGAAACATTAACTGATCAACTCCAGGATGCGTTCCAGTTTAACAATTCAATTCAGACAGAGACTCACTGGAGCTTTTTTCCAGGAATAGCTCGTTTTATTTCAAAATTGAATAGGTTGTGAAGCGTATATAGCGTAAACGCGCTGACTTCGATGATTTTACGTTTTTCGAGTTCAGTTGCGGTAAGAGCTTTTTGGTCAGATTCCACCACAAAGTGTGAGCCAAGAAGGTAACGTTCCAGTTTTGTGATTGCCCACACATAATGCAAGGAGCTCTTTATCCAGAACGGAGTATTTGAGTTCGCTCTCCGTAAGTTTTTCTGGAACACGTACATCACCGGGAAATAAGGTGCCGTTATATTCCTGCATCAAAACTGCAGCAATAGCGTACGAAGATGCATCACTGCGAAGGATGAAAGTGAGATTTTTGTTAGGCAACCTCAAAAAAGGTTCTTTTGAAAAAAATCGTTTTATATAGTCTAACGCCGTTTGGTGATCCTGCGACCACTTTATTACATTAGATGTGCCTTTTTTCAGTAGAGACGAAAAAGGTGCAGTTATAGTAGACAAATGAGGGATGAATTTTGAATAGAACTGTATTAGTCCTAAAATAGACCTAACTTGTTTTTTTGTCTTAGGTGCTGAGATGTTTAAAATTTTAGAGACGTTACTGTATTCTGTATACATGAAACCATGACCTATGCGGTGACCCAGAAATGAGATGTCATGAAAACCGACAAAAGCCTTTGAAGGTTTCGCTGTTAAGTTATAATCTCGTAAGGTAGACAGTAAAGCTTTTAATCCATGAATATGTTCATCCCAAGAGTCACTGAAAAGACAGATGTCATCTATATAAGTAATGACATCGGGACGATGAGACAATATGCGGCGCATCATGCGTACAAAGGTAGCTGGCGCATTCATTAGTCCGAATGGCATAAAATTCCATTGAAAAAAGACCCCGTGGCGTCGAGAAAGCGGTGAATGGCTTTGCTTTAGGAGTTAGTGGCACTTGCCAATAGCCCTTTGAAAGGTCAAATTTCGAAAAGAATGTGGCATGAGATAACCTCTCCAATAAGTCGTCTAAAAGAGGTAACGGTTCCGCATCGAATTTTGTAACTTTGTTTAATTTCCTGTAATCTACGCAAAGACGTATATTGTTGTCCTTCTTCCTAATGATTACCATAGAAGAAGAATATGGTGATGAAGATGGTTCAATTATATTTAATTGAAGCATCTCATCCAATTCCTTATCAACCTTATCACGAAAGTGTAAAGGGATAGGATATGGGCGAACTCGAATAGGCGTATCGTCAGTCAGAATAATGTCATGTTGGATGACTGACGTATGACCTGGGATGTCAGTGAGGACATCCTCATACGAGTGTAGAATATTAGAGACTTGCTGACGTTGATCAGCCGAAAGAGTAGATGAGATTGTAACATCATTCCATTTCTCAGTGGAATGGAGTGGTACAACTGGTATTGGTAGTTGTACATCATCGAAAGAAGATTCTTCTTCTTGGATGACTGACAAACTAGAATAGTGTTGAATAGGAGGTGTAGGATCGTCAGTTGCCTGGAACACTGACTGTAGATAATCAGGACGTGAGTAATACTCCTTCAACATGTTAATGTGGAAGGTTTTATGTTTACCATTTAACATCAACGATGTAGTCCGACATTTCGGATATTCTTGAGATGATCCTGAAAGGACCTCTCCAGGTAATTAAAAGACGATTGTTATGCGCAGGTAGTAAGACAAAAGCTTCATCACCAGGTATGAGCTGGCGAAGACGTCTATACTTGTTTGCAAATAGACGAGCTTTTTCTTTGGCTTGTTCAGATGATGCAGTAGCTAGTCTACAAGCATCTATGATTCTCTTTCTCAGAGAGATCACATACTCATAAGAGGATTGAGTTTCCTCTTCAATATTCTCGTCAACCAATAAGTCGTGGATTAACGACATCGGACCGCGTGGTTGCATGCCAAAAAAACAAGCTGGAATGGAGAAAAACCCGTGGCTTGATTTTTGTACTTCGCGATACGCAAACAGAGCCGCGGGTATGACCCCGATCCCAGTCTTGGGATGGTCTTGGGTCATCTTACCCAACAACTGCTTGAGTGTCCTATTGAGACGCTCAATTAACCCATTTGACATCGGATGATAAATAGAACTAAGAGATCTGTCTACACCTAATGTCTTCATAACTTGAGACATGGATTCAGAAATGAACTGAACCCCATGATCCGACAAGATTTTCCGTGGAAAACCAATGCGTGAGAAGATTAACATCAATGCCTCTGCTACACTGGCAGATGAAGTGTTCTTGAGAGGGATGGCCTCAGGCCAACGAGTGCACATATCAATGCACGTAAGAATATGCGTATGCCCTCTAGCAGATGGAAGCATCGGACCAATAATGTCTATAGCCATTTTATCAAATGGTCTAATCGGGATGTCCGCAGCTTGAATAGGAGCCGCATGAAATGGACCCCGTACCTTAACTTCCTGACATATCAAACAAGACCGACAGTAGAGAGTGATGTCCCTATGGACGCCTGGCCAGTAGAATGCCGAAAGCACTCTGGATTTGGTACGCGAAAAACCCATATGGCCCGCACATTGCGAGTCATGCGCATGTCGTAATATACGAGATCTCATAGAGGATGGGACTAAGATCTGATAACATAAGGATGAATCCTTTTCCCGTATTACTCTAACCAAAATCCCATTTTTAAGTATAAAGTCATGTTTAGATTTTGCAAGTTTGTTGCTGGTATTCTTTTTGTTCACATAATGAAAACATTTTTTTAATGAATCATCATTCTTTTGCAATGTTGCAAACAACTCCCGTGAAATAGGAGCATCATCATCACAAGTAGTATGAACTGTAGGTTCAATAGGTGTATCATGCGACATATTAGTAGCTTGCGCTCTAGTCACTACTGCATTTGCAGTTTAAATATGTCGCTCTTCCCATTCAGCAATTTGCTGTGGTGTACACTCTTTTATACCATGTATGCGACCAAGTATAACATCACAAATTGGGTTCGGAAGGAGACATGCCTGGATCTTTCCTGAAAAAATGGTGTGTTAAGGTCAATAATAGCGGTGGGAAATGTTTCAATGGTGCCACCAAAAGTCACACACTTGACAACCCTGCCCGTGGCACAACTTGGGTTGATCAGCGAAGTCCGGACGCCCACAGTGCTACAACCTGAGTCAAATAGGATAGAGCATGAAATGTTATTGACAAATCCCTTGTTAAACATAAGAGAGCCCTGTCCCTGGTGTATTGACGCAGCAGTGGCCGTACAGACTGCAGGTAGACTAGGCAAGGTATGTCCGCAACGCAGCGTCGTGATCGCCTTAGGCTGGAAAAGAGTCGAGCATTCTGGACAGTCTTTCACCTGGGTACAATCAAGAGAACAAGACATAGCATTGTGAGTTTCAGCTACTTTACCCTGTTCAATGTTAGCCTGTGTATCACTTAAAGCGACATTAGAATGTCTACGTGTATTACTCGACGATCTATCTCGTCGGCGCGATCGATTGTGATTATTGTCATTAAAATTGCCACAATTGTAGTTTCTGCCTGAGTTAAAATTTGGATGAGTCCGATAATTTGTAGAATGATCGTTATGATGTTGGTTAAATGGTTTATTTCCAAAAAATTGTCTGGTTTGTGAACTCTGAGATTTTGATCTCCAGTTTTGTTTATTATAATGTCCTTGATTATTTTTAAAATTATTGTTACCAAAATCTCGCGATCTGTGAGCTTGGTTCCAAGAAACATTAAATGGAGCAGATTGTTGAAATTGCTTCCCTTTGTAAAAGTTATCATTGTTAAAATTGTAATTATTTCCCTTATTGACATACCTGTCAGTACGAAAGGAACGATGCGATTGCGTGAAAAAATTGTTTTTGTTGTGCCGCAAAAGCAAACAGGCAATTCACTCTTAATCTGTGCATTACTCAGATCCATGGTTGGGTGAGCAGTGCAAAAATTTTTTGCATGTTCTTCTAAGTCTTTCATTGATAAAGGTTTCCGTTCGTGTAAAAATGCGAGAAATGTAGGATTTACAGACGATAGTACCTTATCGCGCATCAGTAAATCGAAGATAAGAGACCTTCATACGACTTTTCAATTTTGGATAATTCGATCCATCTTTCGAGGGTGAGTCGTATTAGTGACAGAAAATCACTGAAATTTTCTGCTTGATTGCGGTAGCAATGTACGAAATCTTAATCGGTATTCATCTTCTGACATTTGAAAATTTCTTCAGAAGTGCGGCTCTAAGAGCATTATAATCATTCTTCTCATTAATACTGGTAGTTATGATAAACTGCTAAAGCATCTCGAGTAAGTAACCTGGATAAATATGTGCAATACAGTGGTTTATCCACGGTATAAGACACACAAGTGGCCTCAAAACTATCTAGGAAGAAGATCACGTCATCAGACGGGGGATTAAATTTTTGTAATTTAAGGTGAATTACCTTAAAACGATCATCTCTGGATGATGTATGGCATTCAAAAACACTCTGAGCAGTAACTTCCTGAGTTAACCTAAATCTCTCATATTCTGACTCTGCTAATTTCAGTTCATGCTGTCGTTTTCTATCATTCTCTTCCATCTCAAGCTGAAGTCGTTTTGTGTTTTGTTCAGCTATTAATCTTCTTTCTTCCATTTCAATTTTAAGTCTTTCTTCAGCCTCCTTTTGCTTATGTTCTGCCTCTCGCTGAAATCGTTTTTCTTCTAATTCAGCGGCTAGTCTCATTTTTTTTCTCATCTTTCTCCTCAGACTCAGATTTCAAATTTTCCAAACGTAACTTTTCAGCATCCAATCTTTGAGATTCCAACCTTTGAGATTCTTTATATTCTGTCATAGCAAAATGATCTAATCTCTTCCGGAGGGTATATTAAGCGCCTTAGCTTGCTTAATAAAATAGTCTAAGGTAGACATTTATTCAATATTATTATGTAATAATACTATTTAAAAAGTGTTACTACAACTAGTGGTCTTTGTTCCTGTCCTAGAACGGTAAAATCAAGTTATATATAATAGGCAATAATATTATTAATTAATAATGTAATTTATAAACATGTAATGGTGTGAAAAGCAATAACGTGACAGACAATAGCACAATTACTGACACGACACGATAATCAAGACAAATGACTACAGTCGTAGAAATCAAATAAAAATAAAAATGTGATGGAACTAAAATAGAAATGTCGTAAAAAATTACGATGACATCTACGATCCAATAATGCACAAGACAATTGACAACACAGTGTAAAAAACATATGCTTTGTAAAAAACTGAACGACAGGAAAGATTAGACGGATGCATAATACAAACAAAAATTCATCATTATAAACTAAATACGAGTAAAAATAACTACGAAAACAACAATTAAAAACGTGACGAAACAGCTAAACAGATACTGTTATAAGGGACAACTAGCGATCGGAACTTCGGCAAGGTTTCTAGCCTTGTACCGGAATTATCGCTCAATTGAAACTTACAAAATGAGCCCTACAGAACGTCTGACGAAGAGCCCGAATTGGCTTCGAGATGGATCTCGTTCGTCAGATCAACCTCCCTACCTCCCACGAAGAATACAACACATATAACATGTAACATGAAAAATATAAATGTGGACATAACTACATGAGGCACAACTAAACGTAATAAAGTGTACAACGAAAACACGTTATACTCATCTCGCGTGCAGGTAAAAATCAATGTGCCTCGTCTCCGTGGATGTACGTTTGAGGATAAAATACTTCGTTCTGAGTATTAGACCACAGCTCGCACGCAATACTGACGAAGAGGTGATTCCAAGGTAGTCAGTCACTGTACAACCTGACGTGGATGTTGATTGATGACCTTGACCCTGTCCGTAAGTTGATTGTGATTCACCAACACAGTAGATTCCAAGATGTTGTCGCCTTGAAAGTTCAGATCTTCCATTCAACCGATACTTGTATAGGGTACGTTTCCTTTGAAATTATTGATTTCCAGACCACATTGGCATACCATTTACTGTTGAGCGCTCTTTTCGGGTAACATGTTAGCTAGTAGCAGATGTACCAGTGTACTAGCATCTTGACGCGAATGTAGAATGAAAATTAGATGAAGAGCTATCCAACAGAACTTCAACGAGTGGAAGGCAAATCAGGCCAACATGATCATACTCAACTCGTCGGTAAAGTTATTATAATTTATTACGTGGTACGAAGACGTTTGACAAGACGGTACAATGTTCCTTGACAGGTACGATGAACAATTTATACATAGTAGTGACAGTTCCGATAAAACGATACATCTCTGGTCATTCATATCTAAAATCCTCTCTCAAACGTAAGTAATAAGGATCCAATAATATTCATACTAGGTTTTTTAAACAGCAAGGGAATGTCCGTTGACCTTGCTTGAGGTCATCCACTTAAGCATGTACTCCCATACCACGAACTCCCGCATTCGTCCAATAAGAGACTGTTTCTATCCAAGACATAGTTCCAAATAATGTAGACTCAATAGATATTCACTGGTACATATATGAAGAGGTATCTGAGTTAGTATCTTTAGGTTTTTAACTAACCTCTCAAAACATGCCACGACTTTGGCATTACAATAAAGGCGTTTACACATATAAATACTGCAATCAAATTAACTTCTTTCCACTCGTAGGAATCCTTCTTCTACGATACGAATCCTAAAGGCTAACGACTCTGTAGGGCCATTCTAGGAATAACATATTCCCGCTAGACTGGTATAAGAGCGGCCTTACAATACAGCATACATTAAGAATTGGGGCGATAACTTACGTGACATTACTGCTATTGGTTTCGACCTGAAGACCAATACAGATCACTAGAATAAATGGCTTCCATAAACGTGCCATGTATACAATAATAATATATATCAATCACGGACATAAACAAGGTCCATGTTGCCCCCTCCAAATCATGACGTCAGAAACTACTCAACTAGGTTACCCGTGCGTCCCAAAGCAACTCACACTGCTTTGTGCACGTCAGTGCGCGAATCATTCGACCGCACAAATAATATAACTATATTGGGACTGGTGCGTACATTTGGCAGGACCGAAGACTACCCCCTTAGGTAATAAATGTACGTAACACCCTCATTGTATTACCTGTTACTACTAGTTCATCTTCAAAAAGTTTAAGTAAGAAAGAGTTAATCGTCGCCAGAAAAATACAAGAGTAGGTAGTCGAAAAGGTGAGAGAATCACTGACACCAACCTGTGCCCTTCTGTTAACTCTTTCCCTCAACACTAGCTCACCTCTGTGAAAACTAGTGTCTAAAGGTCTATGTGCTTTCTACACATCTTCCTTCCCTTACTTACATCATCTACAAAAGTAAAACTCTTTATGCGACAATTGGGTTCTCATTCTCCGACAATTGGAGTGCACCATCAACTATTACTGCGACAACAATGTACTAAAGCTATTGTCCTTGACATGCATTGACCATAATAACATTGTCTCTATAATTAGCTGAGTAAGATGAATTGATGTGAGAGCCTATAAGCATATAAATACAGACATCTCAAAAGAAGTGCAAGAGATTGATGTGTACTTGTTCCACCCAGTTAACGTTTACAGTGAAAATATGCACATATTCAAGGCTATGAATGAAGTCAAAGTGTAAGACTTCCATCTTCTATCTCATTCTTCAGATTAATGATCTCAAACTGTGACGTACGAACACACAAAACATCATTTTAATGTCGGCTCAATGAGCAACACGTACAAAAATGTTAATTCAAAAGAGGTGTTTGTACTTGCTTCACTCTGTTTACATCTACATTGAAAATGTGCGGGACTTTGAGATTACAAATGGAGTCAAAATACAAGATGTCTTATTGTAACGCTCGGAACATCGCTTGTAGGCCTACACTAAACATCGTCTCCCCCCCCCCCCCACAAACAATAAGCACTTACTTTGTTCACCTTGAGTGATGTAAAAAACCTCTACACCTTAGGGTACAAAGAAGTGACTAAGTAGTTGTAGTTGTAGTAATAGTTGTTGTTGTTATTATTGTTGCAGTCATGGAGGGTATGGTACCTGGAAGGCGAGGCAGGGGCCGACCAAGACGACGGTGGGCACAGGACATTGAAGACACCTTGAATACGACAATGGAGAAGGAGGGAAGGCTGGCTAGAGATCGAGAGTCTTTCAGGCGGGTTGTGATGAGATTGACGTTCTGCAAAGGACATGCTACATGATGATGTTATTTATGCTATAGTAGTAGGAGCAGCGGCAGCAACAGCAGCAGTAGTAGTAGAGGTGGTAGTGTTAGTATTAGTGGTAGTAGTAGTTGAGTATTAATGGTAATAGTATTAGTGGTAGTAGAAGCAATAATAGTAGCTTGTGACCGCTTGGCATACACTAGCATTTATACATGTTAAATACCACATAGAATGAGAATAACAGACGTTAAAAGCAGATAAGATATTTTTGCACAAAACACAGTATCATGAAAAGTTCACGGCTTCTGTGAGCGGCATTGTAAAGTTGTCCCAGAAGAAAAAAATAGTAAATGCGTGTTTTTGAATGGAAAATTTTGTAAAAGTGAGAGTTGCTATTTTGGGTTTTTTCCGTTGTTAGAGAGAGAGACGTGTGGAAAAAGTCGAAAAGCTGAGAAAGCTTGTGCAAATGTAGATAATTGTACCGTGTGAAAAAAGAAAGCAACTCCGCCTATGCCGGTCCCAAGCCCGGATGAAAAAGGAGGAGGGCGGCCTGCATGTAGGCCGTAAGGAGGCAGCCCCTCCACCATGCAAAGGCACAACAGGCCAATCACCTGTTTGCTTTAAATCATGATTACGCGAACTACAAGAGAGAAAACCGGACTGATTCTAAAGGCGACGAACTGGAACGGACTACGGACTACGACTTATGGAACTTGGAACACAAGAAGTATAAATGGGAAAGAAGAGGAGCTGATGGAAGAGATGAGGAAAGCAAAATTAGAAATCCTGGCTATTACCGAAACAAAGAAAAAGGGACAAGGAGTCATGGATCTCGATGGCAACACGCTGTTATACAGTGGTGTACCCACATCTGAAAGAGCTAAAGGAGGCGTGGGTTGCATTGTGGCCAAAAACCAGAAAGATAGTATCAAGGGATGGAACTTTGTCTCGGAGCGCATTATGGTTGTAAAACTAAAAGAAGGAGAAACCATAGTCAACCTGGTCATAGTGTATGGGCCAAATGAGGATGAGAGAGCAGAGGTCAAGGAGGAATTCTTAGAGCTGCTTCAAAGGACAGTGGATGACTGCCTAGATGAAGTTATCATGCTTGGAGATTTTAATGCCAGAGTTGGAAATGACCATGCTAGATGGGGTGAAGTAATCGGAAGATATGGAGAAGGTACTCTCAATGATAATGGAAAGCGACTCCTTAGATTCTGCAGTGAGCAGAATCTGATCATCAAAAACACAAAGTTCCCCCATAAGCGCATACATGCATACACTAGATGTGAACCAACCAAGAATGAGAAGTCAGTGATCGACTATGCCATTGTTAGGAAAGGCTCATTCAAATATGTCCGGGATGCTAAAGTCTGGAGGGGGCCAGAGATTGGAAGTGATCACTACCTGCTAACAATCAAAAGAACAACTGAAAAAGTTGCTCAGCCTAGGAACTGCCCAACATCACGCAAGAAACCAAGTAAACGAGCGGGAGAAATGAGCATTAGGACCTACAAACTGAAAGAGCCAGAAATTAAGACCAGATACCAGGGGCTTATTGCTGCAGCGGTGAGCAACACAGAAAAACGACATGATGACTTAGAAACCCTCTGGAATAAATTCAAGGATATCATAAAGACAGCTGCAGCAGAAGCATGCGGTGAAGTCCGACTTGGGAACAAGAGAAAGAGGACACCTTGGTGGACAGAGGAAGTCAAAGAGAAAATAAGAGAGAAGAAAATGGCATGAAAACAATACTTAGGAGCTAAAAACACAACAGGACAAATGGAAAAATATAGAGAATATGTGACACTCAGAACAGAAGCAAAGAACAAAGTGCTAGCAGCAAAACAGAAGTCCTGGGAAGAATTTGGAGAAAAGCTAGAAAAAGATGCACAAGAAAACCAGAAACTGTTCTATAAGACCCTAAAGAACATGAGAAAGGAAAACAATGCCCTCTCAAATTTATAAAGGACAAGCAAGGCAAATTGCTTACTGCCCCGAAGGAAGTAATGGAAAGATGGAAAGAATATTTCTCAGAACTACTGGATGGTGAGCATGGTGAAGCATCAGAAATGATAACCACTAGCACAGAAGAGAAAACCAATGATGGTGAAGATGACATAAAGATGGAAGAACTGAAGGCAGCACTGGAGAAAAATCAAGATGGGCAAAGCAGCAGGGCATGATGGTATAACACCAGAAATGGTTAAGTACATGGGAGCATCAGGCGACCTATTACTCTTAAGGGTTCTACAGGCAGCGTGGTACAACAAGACCATACCAAAGGATTGGGAGATTGCCATCATAACACCAATTTTCAAAAAAGGGTGACAATCGACAGTGTGGAAACCATAGAGGCATATCCCTTCTCAGTGTCCCTGGTAAAATCTACTCTAGAATCCTAGAGCAGAGACTCCGACGCCTAGCTGAGCAACAACTGGATGAGGTCCAGTGCGGATTCCGAGCGAACCGAAGTGCTCAAGACCTAATCTTCACACTCAGACAGCTGAGTGAAAAGGCCCTTGAGTATAACAGTGAGATCCATCTTTGTTTCATAGATCTGGAAAAGGCGTTTGACAGGGTCCCCTGGAGCAAACTTTGGGATTGTTTGGCAAGGAAGAACATTCCAGCACCTCTGATTCATGCTATACAGAGCTTCTACAAGTCTTGCAGAAATTATGTGAGGACAGCAAACCATAAGTCAGAAGAGTTCCTGACCACCACTGGTGTAAGACAAGGTGATATCCTGTCACCTTACCTTTTCATACTCCTCATGGACGATGTCATCAAGGCATGTAAGGAGAGAACAAGAAAGTATTCAGTGGGGTACTGGAAGATGAGGAGGCAGGTCTGTATTTCGGAGCTGGCATTTGCTGATGATGTTGCCCTGATTGCTAAATCAGAGGCACATCTCCAATTCAACCTGCAAGTCTGGAAGGAAGAGCTGGAGAAGAGAGGGATGGTCATAAGCAGCTCTAAAACAAAATCCATGGTGATATCACGAGAAGAAAGAAGACATCAGATTAAGCTGGGAGAACAGGTCCTGGAGCAGGTAGACCACTTTAATTACCTCGGAGCTATTACTGACCGAAAGAGAGGCATCAAAGAAGAGTTGGCCACTCGAAAATTAGCAGCTGGGAGACTTTTTCAGGCCATAAATCGAGGATTCCTCAGCAAGAGAGAGGTTGGTAAGAAAACGAAGATGGCTGTATACCGCTCCACCTATGTTCCAGTCTTGACATATGGATGCGAGTCATGGGCAATGACTACAACCCACAAAAGCCAGATCCAAACCTCAGAAATGAGGTATCTGAGGAAGGTGGTTGAAGTAACAAGAAGAGACATGGTACGCAACCAGACGATACGTCAAGGCCTTAAATCCCACCCCCTGCAGACCCAAGTAGAACAGTCCCAACTAAGATGGTTTGGCCATGTCTGCAGAATGGGAGAAGACCGGATACCACGACAAGCATGGGAAACAAAGAGCCAAGGATCCAGACCCCCCAGGACGACCCAGAGTCCGCTGGGAGGACAACATTAGACAATCTTTGAAGGACCGAGGACTAGAATGGAACCAGGCCAGGAGGAAGACAGCCGATAGGATAGTCTGGCGCTCTCTCTTCCAAACCTCTACACCTCACGGTAGAAGGGGAACGACTAAGTAAGTAAGAAAAAAGAAAGCATCGTGTGAAAATTGGCGGGAAAAAAGAAGAAATAGTATAAAAAGGAGAGACGTGTTCGATAGACAAGCTTTTACAGATTTTTAGGATTTATTAGGCGAGAGGATTTTACAGATAGTGTTAGGTGAACTTCGTCTTTGAGATTATCAAGACAAGTTTTTAACTTGACAAGTTTTCAAGTTAGACAAGTTTTTAAGCAGACAATTTTTTTTAAGTTGACAAGTTTTTATATTATTTGGTTGGATATAATTTTCCTTGTGGATCTATATTCTCATTTTTGGATACTCACTATTTTGTGTAAGCGTAAGAAACAAGTACTTCACCATTGTGTCAATAACATTGCTGTTCTAATCACGTTAATAAACTATATTTTATTTTTCTACATTGCTGAGTTTTCTTTGGAACATTACAGTTGGATTTATTCGACAAACCATTATACGATATTGCTTATCACTAAACCTAAAAGGGTAAGAACGAAAACTGGGAAGAGAAATAAACTTCAGTCTAGAATAAACATCTCAGGCGGAAGGCCTGTAACGACTTGAACAGAAACATATTGAAGGATTAGCTCTTGTCAAAATATTTACTTGCGCACAACACAATTGACTGGCCAACTGACCCGGTCATACACATTCTTGCATTGATGTTGTAACCAGCCCGGCAACACTACCTTACAACTTGGTGCCGTGACTTACCCGGTTACAAGCTGTAGTAGTAGTGGTAGTAGTAGTGGTGGTACTAGTGGTAGTAGCAGTAGTGGAAGTAGTAGTGGTAGTAGTAGTAGTGGTAGTAGTAGTAGTAGTAGTAGTAGAAGTAAGGGTAGTAGTAAAGGTAGTAGTAATGGTAGTAGTAGTAGCGGTATTAGAAATGGTAGTAGTAGTCGTAGTAGTAGTGGTAGTAGTGGTAGTTGCGATAGTAGTAGCGGTAGTAGTAGCGGTAGTAGTATTGGTAGCAGTAGTGGTAGTAGTAGTAGTGGTAGTAGTAATGGTAGTAGTAGCGGTAGTAGTAGTTGAGTATTAGTGGTAATAGTATTAGTGGTAGTAGTAGCAATACTAGCAGCTGCAGTAGTAGGAGTGGTAGTGGTAGTGGCAGTAGTAGTGGTAGTAGTAGTGGTAGTAGCGGTAGTGGAAGTAGTAGTGGTAGTAGCAGTAGTAGTGGTAGTAGTAGTGGTAGCAGTAGTGGTAGTAGCAGTAGTGGAAGTAGTAGTGGTAGTAGTAGTACTAGTAGTGGGAGTCGTAGTGGTAGTAGTAGTGGTAGTAGTAGTGGTAGTAGTAGTACTAGTAGTGGGAGTCATAGTGGTAGTAGTAGTGGTAGTAGTGGTAGTAGTAGTGGTAGTAGTAGTGGTAGTAGTAGTGGTAGTAGTGGTAGTAGTAGTGGTAGTAGTAGTGGTAGTAGTAGTGGTAGTAGTAGAGGTAGTAGTAGTGGTAGTAGTAGTGGTAGTAGTAGTGGTAGTAGTAGTGGTAGTAGTAGTAGTAGTAGAGGTAGTAGTAGTGGTAGTAGTAGTGGTAGTAGTAGTGGTAGTAGTAGTACTAGTAGTGGGAGTCATAGTGGTAGTAGTAGTGGTAGTAGTAGTACTAGTAGTGGGAGTCGTAGTGGTAGTAGTAGTGGTAGTAGTGGTACTAGTAGTAGTAGTAGTAGTAGTAGTGGTAGTAGTAATGGTAGTAGTAGCGGTAGTAGTAGTTGAGTATTAGTGGTAATAGTATTAGTGGTAGTAGTAGCAATACTAGCAGCTGCAGTAGTAGGAGTGGTAGTAGTAGTGACAGTAGTAGTGGTAGTAGCAGTAGTGGAAGTAGTAGTGGTAGTAGTAGTACTAGTAGTGGGAGTCGTAGTGGTAGTAGTAGTGGTGGTAGTAGTAGTAGTAGTAGTGGAAATAGTAGTAGTAGTAGCAGTAATGGAAGTAGCAGTGGTAGTAGTAGTAGCGGTAGTAGTAATTGTAGTAGTAGTGGTAGTAGTAGTTGAGTATTAGTGGTAATAGTATTAGTTGTAGTAGTAGCAATACTAGTAGCTGTGGTGGTAGTAGTAGTAGTGGTAGTAGTAGTAGTGGAAGTAGTAGTGGAAGTAGTAGTGGTAGTAGTAGTACTAGTGGTGGGAGTAGTAGTGGTAGTAGTAGTAGTGGTGGTAGTAATGGTAGTAGTAGTAGTAATGGTAGTGGTAGTAGTAGTTGAGTATTAGAGGTAATAGTATTAGTGGTAGTAGTAGCAATTCTAGTAGCTGTAGTAGTAGTGGAAGTAGTAGTGGTAGTAGTAGTAGTAATGGTAGTAGTAGTGGTAGTAGTAATGATAGTAATAGTGGTAGCAGTAGTTGAGTATTAGTGGTAATAGTATTAGTGGTAGTAGTTGCAATACTAAAAGCTGTAGTAGTAGTAGTGGTAGTAGTAGTGGTAGTAGTAGTAGTGGAAGTAGGAGCGGTGGTAGTAGTAGTGGTAGTAGTGGTCGTAGCAGTGGTAGTAGTAGTAGTAGTTGTGATAGTAGTAGTAGTAGTAGTAGTAGTAGTAGTAGTAGTAGTAGTAGTAGTAGTAGTAGTAGTAGTAGTAGTAGTAGTAGTAGTAGTAGTAGTAGTAGTAGTAGTAGTAGTAGTAGTAGTAGTAGTAGTAATGTAAAACCTTATATCCTAATGATATGTAAGCCCTGAAAACATCATCGTAAAAGAAAACAAACTGAGTTGATGTGAAGACGTGGTCGCTGAAGGACAGAGAGAGTAAACCAAGAGACAGACATGAGCAACAAAAGAGCGACCAAGTCATACGTTAAATTATGACAAACAAAGAAGCTAAGAGCAGACATGACAGGTAAATATCAGAACCCAGACATCTGCAGACCGGCTATATAGCCTATGTAACTCTATACAACAAACACAAGACAATCACGTAACCAAATTCTGAAATCTAATGTACCAGCACGTTTAATTAGGATACTTACTATTAACTGTATTGTCGTTTGGGAAATAATTTACGCTAGCTGAGATAACCCTCGTGCCATTTTATCCTCGTTGACTGACGATACTTATCTCAACTTCGTGAGCAGGTCTCAGCATTTGTATCTCGGAATGAAACGACTCGCTGGTGTTATCTCCATAAAATTAGACTGCCCACATCCATACAGCTTACCGTATCGTGATTTCATATATCGTTTTTTTCTTTCTCTCAACTAATGCTGACCCGGATGCAAACTCAATTAGCAACGACTCGCATGCTATTCTGAAAACAGTTCGCGGTAAATGTTCCGCCAGTTGACGATCACAGTATATTCTCTTACATTACAGTTTTTCTAATTTAGGTAAGGTAAAGGTTGTCTTGTAGCAGAAAAAGCCGTAGGGGAGTGAAGTGTTAGAGACTTCTCTATACTAGGTCCAGCTTTATGAAGTGGGGTGATCCGTTGTTTTCCTTGAAGCAAATGCCTCCCCTAACTCAGTGCATAGTCAGGTACACATTTACAGACCGGGTTTGTGAATGTGCTGTTGGACGTCTAACACTTTTTTGACAGGTTCCCATTAAACTACATCATAACGATTAGTTTTCTCATAATTATCAGCGTATTGCTTATTAAATTAAATATGATTCATTAAAATTATTATTTGCAACAAGATGTGATTATTAAAGATGCAACACTCAAAACAGAGCAGCTGTATAAAATACAATAAACATGAGAAACAAATAGGTTTTTTTCCTTTAAAAAGAGTGTTTAATTTGATGATGTGCCGTAAAGATTAAAAAATAAGTTTAAAATAAAGATGTTACACATTGTCACGGATTGCCTCCCTGCTTTGCAGTAGTGGTCCAACAGTAACCAAAACTCAAGAGTATCCAAATGGGTCGTCACAGGTGTCTACCTTCGCACAAGATTACTCTTGGCAGAGAAGTAGATAGAAGGGTAATGACGCCTCTACCTTACGGGAGTATTCACAGGATAATTCAAAAGTCAAGTACAATGCTGCTTTTCGCTGAACATTTGTTAACTTATATCTGTCCGTCGTCTTTTGTGCAGGATTTAAGAAATGGCTTTTAGCCCGTTCAAGCCCCCAGCTGTTAATTCAGCGAATTTCCTGTTATAATGGTATAGCTCTGTTTAGAGGTAAATATGTGTGTTTTTGTGTGTGTGTATATAAATATATATATATATATATATATATATATATATTTATATATATATATATATATATATATATATATATATATATATATAATAGTTAAGCAGTGTCCCGTCCACCTTGCTTCCCCTTCTTAAGGTTATAATCTTTGCGACGCTAAAGCAATTCGCTGACGAAATTCACCGTCTGTGGACTGACATTTAGCCACGCCTATTTTTCTTATCTTTCTTAAGATACCGATTTGCTTACCTATTATTCGCAATCGTGCCCGATAATAGGAGGGCGAACCGGCCGGTTTTACAGAGTTCTCACGCAAGCTGTCACGTCAATCAGCGGAAAGTGACAGAAAGCACGCGATGAAACTGATTAGACCAGGTAGCAACTTCAAAGGGTGATTATATGATTTCCCGGTCATCTTTGATGTCCGACATTTTCAGAAGAATTAAGTATTTTGATCTAGAAAGGGGTGATAATCAAAGACGATTCGCTCGCAAGAGACGGTTCTCTGATGCCGTTTCGACATAATGAGGACGCGAACCGCAGAATCTTTTACTTCGTGAAGCCTGCCCGCGGATTCCTTCTGAAAAAGTTCAAGGTGTGACTTCTGGCATCTTTCAGAGAAATCACACAAAATTTGTATATATACTGCCTGTACTTTAAGTCAGTTATCAAGCCTCTCAAGAAATTTTGGATATTCTAAACGCGGACGCTGGAACCTATGTGGAATCGTGCTTAATGGCCTTCGTGGGGATTATTCGGCTGTTCTGGTAATAATAATATAAGTTGTGCTTAGTGTTTAATGTGTTAGAGGGTTACCATTTTATTCACTGTGAGTCCCTAGCGTTAAGACTAGCGGAATAGCAAACGTATATATTTTCTTACCAGTGGTTCAGCAATTAATATAAAGAATCCATCAACTAATTTTCACTAGAGTATACGGTTTAAATGACTAAATAAATGCTATGAGTGACGGCTAAAGTGACAAAGCAGAATGCGCATTATATTTTCATTGTGTGTAATTATATAGTGACTAGCAGTAAATATCATGTGAAAAAGGAAATAAAACGATAGCCGCCGTCAATAAACAAGCTAGTAATGTCAGGTGAGATTTGTAAGGAAGCGTAGTCATAATTGAATTAAAACTGACATTGTGCGACGATTGTTTACCGGGGCGGATGTGAAGATGCTGCATGCTTCTATCAAACCCGTACTCGTTCAAGCGACGCGCGATGGTATAGGTAAATACCCCGTGAGCTTTTTAATTTAATTTAGTGACGGAGAGGTTAAGAGATCATGCCTTACGCTGATAGCCTAGGATTTGTCAAGTTAGAAATGTTCTGTTTCTTCCTAATACAGTGTTTGATCAAAACCTATCAGCTATCGGTTTCCTATCTGTGGTCGTTTCCTCAGTTACTGAAGTAATAATAGTGTCGTTTTTCTTTTGGCGCTCGCCTGTACCAGTGTAAACAGGGATGACCAGGGCGACAAAATAACATTCTTTGAACTGTAATTGATTAAGGGAAGTTACAAAATACCCATAATTTTTCCATCCAATTTATCAGCCCGTTGTGGCCATATACTTAACAATCTTTCCCTGTTTCTGACAGTCGTTTACCAATGTGGAATTTACCCAGGATAAGACGCTGTTCATAATCGGTACTCACCCAGAGCAAACCGAGAAGAGTACCATCATCATCAGAATAGACATTAGTTTACTTGTGCAATCACATATTTTCCTGCTGTTTATTGGGAATGACATATCTCAGAGAGTTCCGGCATTAACAAAACTAGTGGACAAACTTGTGTATCCAGAAAACTATCACCAATTAGGCGTTCCCCGTGTAAAGTTTAATTAATCTCGGAAGAACTGGGGCCGACTCGGACGATACCAATTACTGGACATTATCTGCATTTTTCAATGGATTATTTGTCAAAACACTTGTTTTCACCAGAGTAGATAAGGAACAAATGAGTGGCCACGTATAACAGAGAAAGAGATAAAAAGTGAAATAATTTTTCATTTTTGTTACAGGAAAACATTGTAACTGCAAACTTCTGTTCTTTTTTCAAACTATTGTGTAATAATATCTTTTTTTTCTGGATAGCATTGTAGTGGGACTTGTTCTTTACTGTACTGCCTATCCTATACCCTAGTGTTAATCTTTTGACCTTTTGAGGTTATTAACCTCTGCGGGATCTTTTCTCAACAAGAGGGGAGGCACTTATGGGATTATCTCCATGATTCTGTAAACTTGTTTTATATTGATTTCTATATGTTTGATGTTGTGAGAGTTTAAATGATAAAAAACTAAACAAAACTTAATTAATTGTGTTGGTCAGTTCAGCCCGTAACCCATACTCAATTTATCCATAGTTTTTTTCACGTTTTTGTGCGTACTGTTTGTCGCATGATTGTGAGTGCGTGAATGATTAAACGTATAGATTACTTGTATGTAGAGTAGTACTGTCTATAAGAAATTACAGTCGTAAAGATAGGCTGGATTAGAGTATCTTTTAAGTCAAGTGACAGATTCTACCCTTAAATTATTCACTCGTGAAAATCTATTTCTTAGACTTATTTCTCACTTATTTACCATTTTACCTGTTCTATTCAGACGGACCAAATCTATCTCTAATACCTATCCAAAATTTACGATTTGTATATACATATATAATATTCTGGCTCATACGTTTGCTTTCATACATGTAATAACAGAATACATAACTATTGTTTAGTTTTAAAACAACAGGTAACAAATTTAATAATCAATTAGTATTAACAGTTTAAAATAAAGGAAATGCTGGTGAATTTTATATTGGAATCAAATTTTATCTTCGCTGAGATTTAGGGTGAGGATATAGTTCAGAAAATTAGTCCGGTTGCTGGTGCCTTTTTATAAGCACTTAACTGATATAAAGGGGTCCTGCAGCTGTGGTTTTCGTCACTTCTTGGTGATAAGGGCACTTCTTCACACAACTTGTCCGATTTAGGCGGTGGGTATTGGTTCCATGCTTTTCACTCACGACTAGCTTCGTTCCACGAACTTTTTAGACAAAATAGAAAAACAAATGCCTCTGTTAAGTACATTTGTGGGCTGCTAATTAACAGGCACATTCTCGCTGTCCACCCACCCATGTTAATCTATCAGAAGAATTAAATTCCCGAGTACACAGTGTAGTTAAGGGAAGATGATTTAAATCACCAATATTATTCCGGGTATTAAGCTGGGAAAATGTGTCTTGACGGCGCGAATAATGAGTTGCCTGAGTTACAATTAACAAAGTGCATATATCTCACAAAATATTATACACTTTAGGAACATGTGATGTAATAATCAGTAAACAATGCTCCATTCGGAGTCTAGGGTCACCTCTGCTGTCGGTTTTCCGCACGACTAGCCAGAAGAAATCGCCAGCGCTTGCTGTAGTGGTTTATGACTATAGTATTTTCATATGTTGAGGTTGGCAGCCGTATATATATATATATATATATATATATATATATATATATATATATATTATATATATATTATATATATATATATATATATATATATATATATATATATATATATATATATATATATATATATATATATATATATATATATATATATACATATATATATATATATATATATATAACCACTTAGCAAGAAAAACATTTTGATTGGGGACCTAAATGCGAAAATAGGAACAGACAACACTGGCTTTGAAGAAATCATGGGAAAGCAGGGAGTACGTATGATGAACGAGAATGGGGAACTATTAGCAAACTTCTGTGCTTCAAATCAACTAGCTATAGGAGGTAGCATATTTCCACATAAAAGAATACATAAAGCAACATGGATATCACCAGACCACAGAACTGAGAATCAGATTGATCACATATGCATAAGTAAGAAGTTTAGGTCATCATTGCTTGATGTGAAAGTATGTATAGGAGCAGATGTTGTATCAGACCACCATCTTCTGTTGGCTAAAACAAAATTAAAACTCAAGAAATTTCCAACAGCATACATCTATAGGCAACAGTATAATGTGGGATATCTAAGAAATCTGGAAATAAGAGAAACATTTCCAATCACAGTATCCAGCAAATACCAAGTACTCCAACAGCTGGAAGATGAAACAGATACGGAAGACCACTGGCAGCAAGTAAAAAAATATATGGAACGAGACATGTGAAGAAGTACTGAGAAAAAGAGAACAGCAGCACAAAACATGGATAACAATAGAAACCATTAGTAAGATAGAAGACAGGAAAAACAAGAAAGCAGATGTAAACAGAAGCAAAACCAGAAGCTCCAAAGCCAAGGCTCATGAAGTGTACATAGAAGCAAACAAGGAAGTACGAAGACAAAAGAGACAAGATGAAATATATTGATGATTTGGCAAGGGAAGCAGAGGAAGCTGCAGCCAAAGGAAATATGAGGGACTTGTACAATGACACAAAGAAGCTAACAGGGAAATATAAGCAAGCAAATGGCCTCATAAAAGATAAGAATGGAAAATTGCTTAGTAATATACAAAAACAAATGAAGAGAGGGACAGAACATTTTGAGGAACTTCTTAATAGACCATCTCCAACTAATCCCCCAGACATCCAGCCAGCAGAAGAGGAGCTACAAATCAGCTGTGAACGACCAAGTAGAGTAGAAATAAAGAAAGCCATAAAGCTTCTGAAAGACGGAAAAGCAGCTGGTCCAGATTGCATTCCAGCAGAGGCCATCAAAGCAAATATTGATACCTCTACAGAGATATTATACAAACTACTTGGCAAAGTCTGGGAGAGAGAGGAAATACCAGCAGAATGGAAGGAAGGTTATCTGGTCAAGTTGCCTAAGAAGGGAAATTTACAAGAGTGCACAAATTATAGAGGAATAGTGTTACTATCAGTGCAAGGAAAGGTATTTAACAGGATTATCCTCGAGAGAAAAGAGTCTATAGACAAGAAACTGAGAGATGAACACGCAGGTTTTCGACAAAATAGATCCTGTACAGACCAGATAGCCACATTGAGAATAATAGTTGAACAAAGTCTGGAATGGAATTCACCGCTATACATCGGATTCGTGGACTATGAAAAGGCCTTTGACAGTGTAGACAGAGGATCGCTTTGGAAATTGATGATGCATTATGGAGTTCCCATGAAGATCATTAACTTAATAAAGAAGACCTATGAAGACATGACATGCAGAGTTCTTCATGAAGGACAACTTACAGAAACGTTCAGGATTAGAACGGGAGTGAGACAGGGATGCCTTTTGTCTACATTTCTTTTCTTACTAGCAATAGATTGGGTCATGAAAACATCGACATCACACAACAGAAATGGAATCCAGTGGAATCTGACTAAACAGCTTGATGATCTGGATTTTGCAGATGACTTGGCTCTTCTGTCCCATAACCATAATCTGCATCTCTTCACTTATTGCATGTTCTACTAAAATTAGAACACAATTCAAAACATAGGTAGGTAACCTGGCAGCTGTTGTAAATTACCATAATTAAACTGCACTTGATGCACGATATCTCCAACAAAAATTGTAGACTAGTAAGCTTGATGATCTGGATTTTGCAGGGGACTTGGCTCTTCTGTCCCATAACCATAATCAGATGCAAGAAAATAAAGATTCTCGATGAGAGGTCACAACATGTTGGCCTGAAAATACACAAGGAAAAGATAAAGATTATGAGAATAAATGCTAGAAATGATAACAAGGTTGAAATTGAAGAGGGACCCCAAGATGCAGCAATAGTGAATGCAGTCAGCGACCCATAGCTGTACTGCTTGCATCAGGACCAGCGAACCAGAGCTGGTCAAGACCGCACTCCACCTCCACGTGGTAGTCCTGGAAACAGTCTGCAGCAGTGCAGTCTGGCTGAGCGAGTGCGGATCGCAATGGGAAGGCAAACCCGGTCCCTAAAACATGCCGTGCTGAAGTCGGATGTGTCAACGGAAAGGTGCAGATATCACAGCTTAGGCGTAAACAGACACAACGCAACCATCGTCCTTTTCAGGGCAAACGAGGAAGAAGAAGAAGAAGAACTTGAAGAAACACCACTAAAAGATGTAGAATAGTACACATATCTTGGCAGTAATATAGACAAAGTTGGAGGGACAGACAGTGATATCAAAATAAGAATACAATAAGCAAGAGGAGCTTGCATTGCATTGGTAAACATATGGAGAACAAAAGAAATCAAGTCCAACACGAAAATAAGAATCTTCAACTCAAATATCAAGTCAGTCCTATTGTATGGCTCTGAGACACGGAGAACAACAAAAACAACAACCAAAAAACTACAGACTTTTATAAACGGGTGCTTGCGTAGAATAGAAGGACTGAAATGGTATGACAAAGTCACAATTGTGGAATTGATGACAAGAACCAGACAAGTGCCAGTGGAACAAGAGTTGAGAAGAAGACGCTGGCGATGGATAGGACACACATTGAGAAAACCTGTTGATAGCATTACAATGCAGTCCTTGTTCTGGAATCCACAGGGAAAGAGAGGCAGAGGTAGACCAAAAAACACACGGAGAAGAGAACTGGAAACAGAGGTGAAAATGATGAGGAAAACATGGAAAGAACTTGAGCGGATGGCACAGGACAGGAAGACTTGTCATATGTTTGTTGAAGGCCTGTGCTCCATGGGGAGCTAAAGGGTGTTGATTGATTGATTGATTGATTGATTGATTGATTGATTGAAGAAAAACATGTCAAATTCACAATTGTAATATAAAGGTTACACTTACCCCGATTGGGTTATACACAATCTCTTCGCACAGTTTAGAATGGACGCGAGCAATTTAGGTTACATGCTTTCGAATCCATTGGTCTGGAAATTTTGAATCCCTTTTATGACAGGGGAATCTGCGAAATACTTGGTCTGGGAAAGTTTCTCTTCAGACGGGTGATCCAATTCCATAGGTATCCAGTACTAATATTTAAAGTCGTGGTCCCTTAAGTTTTTCAGAGTTTGTATTTATAAAGGCAGGCTTACTTTTTAAGGTTTTCAGTTTCTTAAATACTTCGATCTGTTACTTATAATATAGGAATACTAGGTCCGATCCTTCTCTTTCTGGCTTTTGGGAGTTGCTCGTTTGAAGTTGCGAAGCTGTCTGTGTTCTGTGTCTCTGATTTCGTTAGATTATATCTCTCATTCTCAGTTCAAAACCCAAATTGTACTTCCGGGTTAACTTGCCAATGAGAACCAAAGCATATTCCGGCTCTCACCAATCCAATCGTAAGCTCTTTTGCACTATGTGGGTAGGGGTGTTTTAATTTTTTTTAAAACAATCCCTCGTGTGTTTGAAAATATTACATTTTAAAGTCCAAACGCGCGACCTCTTGCTAATATGGCGTAATCCTTCCGGCTGGACCTATCTGCATCTCACAATATTGTGACCATGTTTTCCAGGCGTAATGTCTTCCGCCGATGTTTTCTCCGGACATATTTATCCATAATAATAATACAAACCGGGGACTTCACAAGCGCTAATCTAATTAACCCCGGTGGGTGTGTCATACAGACAGATATGACCGCCGACCGTCTTGAGAAACCATCTGTGGTTCTATTCAACGATGGGGCAATACCCCGTTTTGCAACACAGGCCTGTTTCTTTCAAAGGCGACTCAAGCGAAAATCGCATAATCCGTTGGCCTGTCTAATCACCTGATAATACTACAGTTCACCTGGTGTAACCTAAACACGTTTGCTTGTAAAAAGATAAAGGTAGTCCCATAGCAGAAACTTCCGTAGGGGAGTTGAGTGTTAGAGACTTCACTTTACTGATCCAACATACAGAGTACAAAGAATGAAAAGGCATGATTTATGCAAAATAAAAGTGTTTGGTGAGAAAAATGAAGAAAAAGAAATGATACTGCCGTAAGGCTGAATGTGTGAGAGATCACACAAAAGAGCATGTTCAGACGTTGTGTGACATACTCCATCACCTAAGATATTGCATTAAATATCCAGGTTTGGACGTGACCATTTGCGTGGTGTGTGCCTTCCTCTGCCACTGTTTGGAATGACAGTGTTCTTCTCCTCATTATTCCGTTGGCGATTGTTTAAATTGGTCGCTTGGCAATGTGTACAGTTTAAAACGAATTGTCGACCGTCCTCCAATCGTTTGGGCCAAAGGTAAACCTCTTGAAGGTTACTCATAGCAGTACCCACGGGAACATGTTCCCCCGATGAGGATATTTGAGCCGCTTTCATGACGGAGGATCATAAGGGGAGAGACACCACGAGTTGCTTCCCTAACCTCGTCTGTCGATAAATATTTCCATCCTCTTTGTGGAAAGTTCCATCTGAGGCATGGGTTATCTTGATCTGACTCTGTTCAGAGTAAGGAGCTAAGGTAATGTCTTCCATCTGCGTTTGTCGTAACTCTGCTTTACTACACAGGAATGTGGAGTTGAGGTACGAGTTATCCAGTACTGAGTGTTGGGTACTCTTCTCAAACTTTTTCTTCGTAGTTTCGTCCTTCTGATTGTCCGGTGGATGGCGAAAACAGCAATCTCTTACTACTGTCTAACATCGTGTCGCAACCTGGCCAGAAGTAATTCAATGAAACATGCCTTACCAGGGCATATGAACCTTTAAGGGGGTGTCGCAGAGTGAAGATAATTTGCCTATTTGAAATTTTCTGTCCATCCTGTATATTGCTTTATTTTCTGTCTATCCTAAGTTTCTGACAAATGTTTTTCACGCACTTGCCTTTCCCAACCTAACTTAGGTGAAGCTTCGGTCAACCAGCGTCCATATCTGTTAGGATTTTCCAGAATCGGGTTCTAGATATTATGACCTGTCTTCTGTCCCATTGTTAATACTTTTGAGCTCGGAACCACAGCACGAACAATCGTGACATTCAATATGCAAACTAATTTGCGGAGATACTTTTGCTGGTGGATATCATGGGAACATTTAAAAATGTAGCGGGTAAATGGACAATAATTCCTTCTTTCTTAAACTAGTTTTAGACATCACTTGGGGATAGCATACTGAAGGAGAAAGACGAAATTCTTAGTCTCGTAAAATAAAACTGTGCATAAGGAGACTTGAGTTAAACAAACAAAGTGCCCTTTAGTTTAATACTACAGACTATAAATTCCTGTGCAGGTATGTATTCGCTTGTCCAGTATATAGGAAATTAGCTCAGATATATAATCATGGTGAAACTCTAAGTGTTGTATTTTAAATGGATATTACTTTACTGTGTATGTTTCATAAATGGTTACCCAAGTTCATTTATTTTCACATGTATTTTAACGGGATATTACTTTCCAATGTTTGTATTACAATGATCATATTATTTTTCAATGTTTGTAACATTAATAATGTATGAGAATATTACTATGAGTGCTGGAAGGAATGAACGGTGAAAGGAAAGAAAGATTCTGTAGCGGACCCTCATGTGACCTTGTCTGACCGAGACAGGAGCAAAACGGCGGTCTTGTTATTGTGTATGCACGCGGTCTGGCCAGCTAAATACATTCACAGCAGACAGGAATGTTTAAGAATGTTCTGACCTATTTTAGGAACGAGACGGAGAGACGCATGCATGGATACCAACATGCCTGGACACTGCTTAAATTGTTATGAGTATCTTCGTGTTGCAGCAGCAGAGTAATTACACATGTATTTTTGTTTTGTCCAACAGATATATGCAGTGCAATCTGCCACGTCTTGTTTCTTATTACTGAAAAGAGGTTACCTAGCCCACCAGTCACCATAATAATTCCCTTCAATTATTTCAAAGATTCTCAACACCAAACCTCACCCTACCATACTCCACCCATTATAACCCTCCATCCCACCGTTGGAAGCAAATTCGTTTTCTGTGGATATCTCCTCATCAATTGTGGATACGTTACACCAATCTTGGATTTATAAAATCGTGTTCGGATTCTGTGCCCTTTGTGGATACCTTATTCGAGCACTAAAGTTAATTTCAAAGCATTGGATTACGTTATTTTTCCAAGAGAACACCAGGATATAAGTTGTTTCCAACATTCACACCAAAGGAACGAAGAAACAAACATTCATTTTCACACAAACAGTATTTCATATATTTCCAGCAAAGCCTACGATATTAATATCAGGCCTGTCGGGAACTTTACTAACACAATTCATTCATCATGATTTTGTGTCACATTTTGTATAATATTTTTTCCTTCTTTAAAATCATCAAATTGTTGTGAGTTTGTTTTATCGTGATAATGCTTATTTTTTGCTGTAAAATCTTTATTGATTTATTTACATCTCTAAATTGAAATAAATTGAGTTAGCCTCGATAGGATTGTTCGTTCAGTTCAGACTACCAAATCCTCAATCTAACTTTACTTCTTTACCCTACTATTTGAGAGCGACACAGTGTGTGCAAAAGAGTAATATTGTCGCCAGAGAAAACAAGAAGAGCGGTGTGTGTGGTTTTCTTAGTGAAGCACTCTGACTCTGCCTGTGCCTTCTATCTCTCTTGCGCATCACTATCACAGGTCAGTGTGCACTACTGTCCCTCACCTCCCCGCAGCTGTCAAGCTTTACCTACTGTTCATTAAATTTTCATGCGAGAATAATTGGGAATCTCGTCCTTGGATTTGAATTTCTGGATTCTTATTTCACAGTGACTATAGGGAATCTTGTCTTTACATTTTTCTTCAGAAACTGTAAGGAATCTTGAACTTATAGTCTATGCTGTGGACTATAACTTTTATAACGCCCTAGACAACGACACTTCTGGTAGTATCTGAACAGAACCATTTGAATTTTACAGTAACAGAACGTTGCTGTCATTAATTTAATTCATGGTCAATTAATTAAGTTAAATAGTTAACTAAGGTAATTAAGTGGTACATTTAACAGGTAGTAGTGTGTGTATGAGTGTGAGATATTGAAGGGAATTATTTATACTTGAGTATTGCTCAAGTGATGAGACCTTAATTCTACAGAAAAGGGATTATCAAAATTTCAGTTATACTAAACTTCCATTAATGAGTTACATTACGTCATAAAATTAATAGTACTCCCTGGAGCTTAGTAAATTGATCCTCAGTTAGTTGTATTGGTTTGTTGTATTACAATACTTTATAGAAATATTAGTAATACCCAGAAACTAGTGTAACATATTGGGAGAGTGTAACAACCTGCACAGCAGTATAGAAAATGACCGATTTACTAAAACTAAGGATGGGTCTTTTAAAATACACTAAAGAGGTTGGAATAAGTGAAGTAGAAGGTAAAGCATTTATAGAGGCCGAAATAGAAAAGCAAACAGAAGAAACGGAAAGAGAAAGGATACGGACTCATGAGTTCCGGCTCAGAGAACTAGAGGTTCAAAATCGCCGAGTAGAAACTAGCTCAAGCCGCTCCGCTTCTCCCACTAATGCTTCATCACCGGACAACGCCTCTACTGGTCTAGCACCCAACTCACCGGCAATGACTTTCTCAATGGAAATATTTTGCGAGCGAAATTAACAAAGTAATCTCTTCTTGGATAGATACGAGCGAGAACCAAGAAAACCTCTGATAGCTGCAGCAGTAACAACAAGCGGTCAGGCGAGGACAGAACAGGAACTAGGACCAGTGACAAACCTGCTACCACGGGAATTGAAGGATGCTCAACACAAGGATCCAACACTGGGACCATGTTTTAAGAAACTGCCACTTGCCAGTAACCCGTTGGAAAATGGAAACTTTTATTCAAAATCGGGATTGCTATACCGTAGGTCGGGCAACACTGGACAAGAACATAGCCAGTTGATTGTTCCAACTACTTATAGGTCACACATTTTAGAGATGGGACACGCTATTCCTTTTATCTGCCACATGGGACAAAGTGCCACCATGCAAAGAATAGCAGCGCACTATTACTGACCTGGGATGAACGGGGACATCATCCAATTTGTGAAATCCTGTGCGCATTGCCAAAGGGTGGCACCAAGGCATTGGACACCCCCTGCCCCATTGGGAGAAATGCCTATTGTTGCTACTCCATTCGAAAGAGTGGCGGTAGATATAGTAGGCCCACTCTTAAGAACAAAACGGAGAAATTACTGTATTGGGACTCTAGTCGACCACTGTACTACGTGGTCAGAAGCAGTGGCGCTCCCTTTTTCTGATTATGTGCATGTTGCAGAAGCACTCGTGAGTATTTTCACAAGGCTCGGATTTCCACAGCAAATACTCACTGATAACGGATCGCAGTTTAGAGGACATCTGAGGGAAGAAGTCTTTAAGATCTTCCGTGCTCAGCATATAATCTTCAGTCGAACGAGCAAGTGAAGAAATATAACGGCAGCCGCATCACCATGCTGCGAAAATTAGCACAAGAAAGACTCGAAAACTGGGACTTATTCTTGCCGGCTGCCTTATTTGCCTAAAAGGAAGTGCCGCACGCCTCCACTGGTCTGCCTCCTGCAACATTATTATTTGGACGGCCAATACAGGTACCTCTGGAAGCATTGCTTAGGTCTTTAGCCGACCAGAAAGCAGACGAATCTATTGTATCTGCATCAAAGTATGTGCAAGAACTAAAGGAACAGTTAAAGATAGGCTGGGAATTAGCCAACACCAACCTCCGACAAGCTCGTGCCAAGCATGCGAAACGGTACAATAAGACTGCGAAGGAAAGAGTACTATAACAGTGAATAATAAACTTCAGATAGGTTGGCAAGGACCATTTGAAGTACTCGAGAAAATTTCTCCAACCAACTACAAGTTCTCCATACGAGGGAAGCAGAAGATTTATCATGTTAACTTACTAAAAAAAAGTACATGGAACGCCTCACTGCTCCTCAAGCACATCTCCCAACCTTAGCGGTTGCAATGAAAGCGGATAATGACTCCCACGATTATGCTGAATACCCGCTAAAACAGGAAGAATCACACACAGATGTGAAGCTCTGTGAAACATTAACTGAATCGCAACAGCATGATGTCAAACAACTGTTAGCTGAATATTCAGAAGTGCTCACCGATACACCGGGACTAACCAAGCTCTTGGAGTTTGATATAAAAGTATTAGATCCTAAGCCTGTCAGGACTAAGACTTACCCAGTCCCATACGCTAAAGCCAACGCTTTACGCGAAGCTATTTTGCTAAGTGTTTATTCTTTCAGGGTCGAGCACATCTCCGGTCCTGAAAATGTAGGGGCAGACTTTTTAAGCAGACATTCAGTAGAGGAATTCCCTATTAGTGCAGAAAATCCTCTTTTAATGCCAGCAGATAAGAAACAATCTGAGGGAACTTTGGAAGAAGGAACAGAGAAAGAACAATGGACGACACCGGGACACAATAGCCAAATATCGTCTCTCTCTGATTTAGATGGGCAACTAACTTAAGTTCGGGGTATCTGTCGCAGAGTGAAGATAATTTGCCTATTTGAAATTTTCTGTCCGTCCTGTATATTGCTTTATTTTCTGTCTATAATAAGTTTCTGACAAATGTTTCTCACGCACTTGCCTTTCGCAACCTAACTCAGGTGAAGCTTCGGTCAACCAGCATCCATATATGTTAGGATTTTCCAGACTCGGGTTCTAGATATTTATGACCTGTCTTCTGTCCCATTGTTAATACTTTTGAGCTCGGAACCACAGCACGTACAATTTTAGATTACTGAAAGAGTATTGTTAGTTATTAGCTTATATAGATCTGCTCATACGTCTTGCAATAAATAAATAAATAAGGTGAAATATTTTAAGAGTAAAGTTCATAATTGATAAATAAAAATAAAACTTCTCTAAACATAATTGGAAGAGGAAAGAACTGTCCATTGCTGAAGCCGTTTTTCTGTTGTTGTCAGTGTGGTTGAGTTTATAATTTTAGTTAGCTAGTATTTTGACTTAGAGCGGCTAATTTTATTTTAGACAAATAGCAATTGTAATTTTCTTGTCGTTTGTAAACAATCTCCTTGCACAGCATGGCCGAATCACAACACCTCCACACCTTTTATCTCAATATCGGTAGGGAACTGGGCATGACAGGCCAAACTCTGACAGATTTTGTGCTTAGTTCGGTTAAAGCCGAGCAAGAAAGAGTACATGAAGAGATGAAGGCTGAAAAGGAAAGAGAAGCCAAAGAGCAGGAGAAAGCAGAGACGGCCGCTGAAAGGGAAGAGAGAAGAATTGCGAGAGAACACGAAAAAGAGGAGAAGGAAAAACAAAGAGCTTTTGAAGAGCAGAAGGCTGAAAAGCAAAGAGCATTCGAGAAGGAATAGGCTGACAGACTAAAGGCCGAAAAAGAGGCCGAAAAAGCAAAAAAGAGGGAACAGGCCGAAAGAGCAGTAAGGAAGGAACATGCCGACAGAGCTATTAGGCTGAAAGAATTGGAGATCGGAAGTTGAAGAATCGAATCTAGCACTAATGGGTCAGGGAGCTCTCAGGGTAGTGACGGGGTAAATATTTCTCACGTGGTAATTCCGAACGAGTCTTCTTTTCAGTTAGATGTCTAATCAGAGGCTTCTGAGGAAATAGACATATATCTTGCTAGGTTTGAGTTTTTAGCTGCCACCTAAGGATTAGATAGGGAGAGATAAATAAATAAATAAATAAATAAATAAATAAATAAATATATATATATATATATATATATATATATATATATATATATATATATATATATATATATATATATATATATATATATATAATATATATATATATATATATATATATATATATATATATATATATATATATATTTATTTATTTATTTATTTATTTATTTATTTATTTATTTATTTATTTATATATATTGTAACGTACTGTTTATGCGTGATGTGAAGGCTGGCAGAGTGAACGTGTCGTTTATCACCTGAACTGTGTAATGTTGCGGTGTTGATGTAGGTCACCAGAAATGTAACGGCCAGAAATGTAACGGCCACCAGCGTGAGGCACTGCCAGGGGTACTATGATCACTCACACAAAACAGCGTACATGTTGTAGATGTGTGTTACTGGTATTATGATGTGCTGAGTGTGGGTGTAGACGAGAACGCGAATGCTTGAAGCTCTTAGTAAAGTCAATAAGGCACCCATACACTCACATGCAGTAGTCAATGATGGATTGAAGACTGCTGGCACGTTTCAAACATTTATTTACGAAACTGACAGTAGCATCAACAGGACAGTCAAATCGACAAGATCAAGGACTTCACATAATAATGAATGACTGTTAAATGTCTGGTAATCAAAGGCTTGCATCATACATCAATTAGGACATACCCAAACATCATCTGTCCTAATGTTACAGTTTATAATGTAGCTTCCATACCATTGACTCAGAGCGTCAGGTACTTAATTAGCTCTGTCGTCCAACAAACGAGCTCCTAAATTGCGTATCAATAATACATAAGGCTGTTATTCAACTGGCATAGCCCGCCAGATATATTTCCTCTTGCTGAAAAATATTGGCCGTAATACAGGGCCTCAATATGTAGCTGTGTATCCTTTGTTAGCAGGCACGATCAAACCATGCTAAACATATATATACCGCCAACCTGCGGCGTCCACAATAATGTATCATCATCATAAGGCTTCTGTTCGATTGAAAACACATAGTCTCATTTGGCTAGAACAAGAAGCAAAGAAGGAATTCTGTCTCTCAAGATCTGTGAGCTTCACTCGCAGATATGTAACTTCAAATGTTCTGCAACCAAAGGCATATTAATAAGAATGTCATTTACCTTTTACAGAATCTTCCGGATACACACTTAATAAATGTCGTCACTCTTGACGAACAAAGAATCACTGGGGAAAACATTGACATTTCAGTCATATCGAAAACTTTCCAATCCCCATGATGATATAGAGAAAATCACAACGGACATCATGTCCGACAGCCTAAAACACACTCTACCTGACGGAAGTTTCCTCAGTTCGCGCCCAGAACTTGCGCATGCCTAGACAGCATAAAACTGAGCATCGTTAAGACAGATCAACGACAATAATTGAAAGAAAGAGAAGATAACCCTTAAACAACCTGTCATAGAAGTAAATACTCAATTATCCTCAACTTTGACCAACAAAAGTATTAAATAGATTTACCTATTATGACTCTGTCAAAAACGACAGCAACAGACTACCGCACCCCGCGTATAAAATAAAATGACCCATTTTTAAAAAAAATACATCAATGAGCAAGATACCACAAGCTCATGACACATGAATAATGCGCCAATGAAATAATCAACCTAATGTCAGGTTGAATCGACGCACACATAGAGTGTCCGGAGAGAATCCAATCATCTCACCAGATAATAGAAAATATATTCGGGAAGGTACCATCAAAGAAACCTCAGTTGCTGGCGATACTAACAAAAATTACATAACTATCAAACAATTATGCAATACTATAATCATACCAATGACAAATGACAATCTATCTCAAGAAGTCATATCAATATACAAATTACAATGTTATACCATTAATATATGTAATGGATGGACATGACCAAATTTGTTAAATTCCTTACACATTATCTAACAATAGAAGTATATTATATACAAATAAGTGCTGCGATCTCTCGAACAAATGTAAGGTATGGCATCATCATGGTTCTCACAAGCGCTCCGTACTTGGTACTAGTTTGCACTGAGAACAATATAAATGACCCAATTAGTAACATGTTATAATGCACTATAGTCACTACAAAATTATTTAAGTATCATATGTGGCCATTTTAACACTTTTCCTTTTCTTATTTTTTTTACCTTTATTTTATGTTAACCTTAACCTTCCACATTACATCAAAGATAGTAATAGAGAAAGAAAACAATCAATTTACTAATCTAAGGTGAAATAAAAATGTGTTAATGTATATTATGAACAGACATGAGTCTGGAAATGTATCATGAAATCTAGGACACAAGACTTAAGTGGAATCATGTGGGCATCTAGACAGTATGTCCGCCATCACATTATCCGAACCACGGATAGCCCGCACCGTGAAATGAAAAGGTTGAAGAGCAATAGCATATCGAGTAGATCTCGAGCTCTTCAAATCCTTGTTCTCCATAGCTGTAAGAGCTTTTTGATCAGTTTCCATAACGAAATGCGCGCCTAGAAGATTTTTGTAGCTTAAGAATGGCCCAGACCATAGCTAACAATTCACGGTCTAAAACCGAATAGTTCCTTTCTGCCTCATTCAATTTCCTAGAGATATACATCACAGGATGCAGTGTTCCTGAATACTCCTGCATAAGAGCCACCCCGATCCCAGTGGAAGAGGCATCACTACGAAGGACAAAAGTCTTATCAATCAATGGTAGTCGTAAGATAGGAGGAGATGAGAACAAATTCTTAATCTGATCCAATGAAGATTGGCATTTTTGGGACCAGCGCACCATGTTAGGAGAACCTTTTTTCAATAAAGTTGAAAGAGGTGCCATAATGGAGGACAGATTCTTAATGAAACTTCCGTAGAATTGTATTAATCCCAAGAGACTACGCACTTGCTTTTTTGTTTTAGGAACGGAGATATTTAATATCTTAGAAATGTTTTGGTCCTCTGTCTTCAATAGACCATGACCAACACGATGACCTGAGAAAGAAATTTCACTAAACCCAACAAAGGCTTTAGATGGTTTTGCAGTCAAATTATGCTCGCGTAGAGTAGACAGTAACTCATTTAAACCCGAATAGTGTTCTTCCCAAGTATCGCTGAAAAGACAGATGTCGTCTAAGTATGCGATGACATCTGTACGATATGAGAGAATTCGACGCATCATGCGTACGAAAGTAGCTGGGGCGTTCATCATCCCGAAAGGCATAAAATTCCATTGATACAAACCCCTAGGTGTTGAGAAAGCAGTGAAAGGTTCGGCGCGTTCAGTTAACGGAACTTGCCAATAGCCTTTCGACAAGTCAAGTTTAGTAAATAATCGCGATTTAGAAAGTCTAGTAAGTAGATCTTCCAATAAAGGCCTAGGTTCAGCATCGACCTTCGTAACTTGGTTCAATTTGCGATAATCGAGGCAAAGACGTATGTTATTGTCTTTCTTTCGAACAATAACCATGGACGAAGAGTATGCTGAAGTGGATGGTTCAATTATTTTCAATTGTATCATTTCATCCAATTCTTTCTCGACTTGCGCTTGGAAATGAATAGGGATAGGATATGGTCTTACTCTGATCGGATTATGATCAGTAAGTATAATGTCATGTTTGATAATATGTGTGTCCAGGAACGTCGGTAAGGACATCCTGAAATGATTGTAGCAAAGAAGATACTTGACGCTGTTCCTCAAAAGACAAATTAGAAGAAACCGAAACGTTTCTCCATGATTCCGTAGAATTGAGTGGAATCATAGGAAGAGGTAGATTAACATCTGAAAACGTAGTTTCCTCCTCCTGTATAACCGACAAGGATGAGATATGACCATGTTAGACTGGAGAATCGTCCGTCGCCTGGAAAATAGGCTGCAAATAGTCTGGTCGTTCAATACATTCCGTAAGCATATTTATATGGAAGGTTTTATGCCTTCCATCAATATCGACAACATAGTCGACATCGGAAATTTTTGAGACTATTCTATATGGACCTTTCCATGCAATGAGAAGTCTGTTCTCCCTCGAAGGAAGTAAGACAAACGCTTTGTCTCCAGGACAAAGTTGACGTAGGCGTCTCTTCTTATTAGCGAATTGCCTCGCCTTTTCTTTGGCAAATTCGGAGGATGAAGTCGCTAACTTGCATGCTTCGATAATCTTATGCCTGAGAGCAATGACATACTCATATGAAGATTGAGTGTCATTGTCAATGTTATCGGCAGTTATCAAATCGTGTAGCAAGGACATAGGACCGCGCGGTTGCGCGCCAAAAACTAATTGAAAGGGAGAAAACCCTGTATGCTCGTTGGGGACCTCTCTATAGGCAAAGAGAGCCGCGGGTAAAACCCTGTCCCAATCCTGAGGATGATCCTCAGTAATCTTGCCAAGTAAGTTCTTAAGTGTTCTATTAAGACGTTCAACTAACCCATTAGACATTGGGTGATAAATACTACTGAGAGACCTTTTAATATCTGGGATAGACATCCCCTGCGACATAGTGTCTGATATCAATTGAGTACCATGGTCTGACAATATTTCTCTGGGAAAACCCAAACGAGAAAATATTAGCCAAAGAGCGTCTGCGATATCGGCAGTAGATATGCTCTTTAGAGGTATAGCCTCTGGCCAACGTGTGCACATGTCGACGCATGTTAGGATGAATTGATGTCCTCTGGCTGACTTAATCTTAAAAGGGCCAATAATATCTATTGCCATCTTCGGGAATGGTCGAATTGGAATGTCTGCAGCCTGGATAGGTGCAGCATGTCGTGGACCTCTAGATTTGACTTCTTGACAAATCTTACAAGATCGGCAATAAATTCGTATGTCTTTGTTTACGAATGGCCAAAAGAAAGCCGCTAGAACTCTCGACTTAGTGCGAGAAAAACCCATGTGTCCAGCACACTGAGAATCGTGTGCATGTTGAAGAATTAAGGCTCTCATACTTTTGGGCACAGGAATTTGAGAGTGCATAGATTTGTCTGAGTGTTGTACCATACGTACTAATATATCATTCTTCATAGTGATATACGATTTGTGAATTGTATTTTGATTCGGATCACCGTTTTTAGCGAGAAGAAAGTATTTATTTAGAGAAGAGTCTTCTTCTTATAGTTTCACAAACGAGTCATGTGAAATCACCAAGTGATCATCTTGGCTACCAACTTCATTACTATCATTAGATGAAGTTGAAGGAATAAGAGCTTGTGCTCTTGTTACAACCACATTGGCTGTTTGGATATTATGTTCTTCCCAAGCAGCAATTTGCTGCGGGGTACATTCCTTAACCCCGTGAATACGACCGATTATAAGATCCGCAATAGGATTAGGAAGAAGACACGCGTAGACATCTCCTGTAAAGAAGGGAGTATCCATGTGGATGATAGCAGTAGGATATATCTCCAAAGTTCCACCAAATGTCACACATTTAACCACCTTTCCCGTGGCACAGCAAGGATCTATGAGAGATTGCCTAACCCCAAAAAACCTAACTTTCGCTCTCGAAAGATGGAGGTGAAATTCGTTTCTCACCTTAGACACCGAAAGAAAAACATCAGGAATGTGTATATTTCGATGGATATCACCATGTTATGTTAAATTATAGAATAAAAGATACACCAGAGTATCTAGTGGTGTAGATATTTTCCTATAACTGACCTCGAAACCCTCGAATCGGTCGGTTGGATCGGAGGGTTGATCAGTGAGTTAACAATTCACTATCGTAAAACAAGCTATTGTTACCGAAACAGAACCAGGCTCGACAGTAAACATGACTCACTCTAATATCTTGGGGGCTAAGGAGATTTCTAAAATTGGATACTGGAATGTAAGAACTATGTATCAAGACGGAAAATTGGAAGAAGTAATTAAAGAAATGGATAATTATAAGTTGGACTTATTGGGTGTCAGCGAGTGTAGATGGACGGGGAAGGGCATAAAATATATTTCAGAAGAAAAAAAGCAAATTATATACTCTGGTAGTAATGATAATCGTCACACAGAGGGAGTAGCCATCCTAATGACACAGAAAGCAGCAGCATCGCTTATCAGCTGGGTACCTATCAATGAGAGGCTAATATTAGCTAGATTTCAGACACGATTTTTCAAGCTCTCAATTGTACAATGTTATGCACCAACTAACGACGCTCTTGATACCACAAAAGATGACTTCTATGAAGCACTTCTAAGTACCATCAACACAATACCCAAGCATGACATAATAGCAGTCATGGGTGATTTTAACGCCAAAGTAGGTGACAACAACGATGGAGTACAAAGATATCTCGGTACTCATGGCATAGGCTGTATGAATCAAAATGGCGAAAGACTTCTAGAACTTTGTGAAATATCAAACCTCGTTGTGGCAGACACCATCTTTCCACATAAGAATATCCACAAGATAACATGGAATTCACCTGATGGCAGAACTAAGAACCAGATAGATCACTTCTGCATAAGCGCTAAATTTCGCTCATCAGTTCAAGACGTCAGAGCATACAGAGGTGCAGAGATCGGAAGCGATCATAACCTCTGCATAGCTAAAATGAGAATTAAACTGAAGAAGTTATACCAACCGAATAAAAATAGAAGAATAGATGTACACAGACTGCAATCAAATGATATAAAGAAGGAATATAATGTCAAAATGAACAACTATTTCGATGCTTTAGGCAAAATTGACAACGATATCACCACCAAGACAATCGATACTAAATGGGAACAACTGAGAACAGCAATGACAGAAGCAGCTGTAGCGACCACCGGATACCTAGTACATAAAAAGAAAAAATGGATGAGAGAAGATACTTGGGATAAAATACAAGAAAGGAAAACAGCAAAACTTAAACTACTAGCGGCAAGTACACATAATGCAGTTGAATCTTGCAAACTAACTTATAACTTGTTAAATAAAGAAGTGAAGACAAAAACTCGAAGAGATAAAAGACATTTCATCAATGAACTGGCCGTAGAAGCTGAAAATGCTGCAAGAACTGGTAATAGTAGGTGCCTTTATCAAATTACAAAACAACTATGTCACCAGCCTACTGCTATGGAAACACCTGTTAAAGGTAAATTAGGGAATTCAATACCAACAGAAAAAGAACAAATGAAGAGATGGGCTGAGCACTTCATGGAGGTGCTAAACAGACCACCACCAACAGTAACACCTGATTTTAATAATGAAACATCCACAACCACCTTGCCAATAACTTGCGATGAATTCACGCTGGACGAGATCAAACAAGCCGTTAAAAGATTAAAAAATTTTAAAGCTGCTGGAGTTGACGAAATTTCAGGGGAAATGATTAAAGCAGTTAATGACAACAACCTCTTGAGAATTTTAGATATTATAAATGAAGTATGGAGAGAAGAACAACCACCACAACAATGGAAAGACAGTATTATTGTAAAGTTACCGAAGAAAGGTGATCTATCAGACTGTAATAACTGGCGTGGTATATCTCTATTATCAGTACCTGGAAAATTATTATGTTGCATGATGTTAGAAAGACTTAAATTGCATGCTGACGAAAAGATCAGAGAAGAACAAGCGGGTTTCAGGCCGAAACGATCATGTATTGATCAAATATTCACACTAAGAACAATTATAGAAGAATCAGTGGAAAGGCAATCGCCACTTATTATCACCTTCGTCGATTTTCAAAAAGCCTTTGATAGTCTACACCGCCCATCATTGTGGAAGATACTTACAATCTATGGTTTTCCAACAAAATATGTGACAAAGCGCTATATGACAATGCAAGATGTGACACAACAAGAGAAATCCATACTAGAATTGCTTTGGCAGCTAGCGCCTTCAATAGATTATCTAACATTTGGAAATTACGATCATTGAATATACATACCAAGCTTCGTCTGTTTAATTCAAATGTTATCTCAGTGTTAACATACGGCTGTGAGAGTTGGAAAATAACAAAATCATTGGAGAACAAGCTGAATACATTCGAGAACAAATGTCTTAGAGAACTCATGAACATCAGTTGGAAAGAATTCAAGACTAATCGACAAATAAGAGAAGACTCTAGGCAGAAATATGTCTCCGACTATATAAGGAAAAGACGATGGTCATATATCGGTCATGTCCTACGAATGCAAAACAACAGAATACCACTACAGGCCGCTTCACTTGGGTTCCTGAGGGTAAGCGGAAAAAAGAAGACCATAGAAACACTCATAGAGAACAATATATAAGAGAGAAGGAAGAACGTTGGGCCTAAATAATGTGCAAGAGCTAAGAGGAGTGGCGTCACAACGAACAACCTGGAGAGCACTGGTTTCTGCCTTATGCGCCGTGTTTGGCGCTTAAAGAATTTCTTATTTATTATTTAAAAGTAGTAACATCCAAATCAAAAAAGTACTGAGACTGATTCATATTCACTAGACTTTATGAGATCCTCCTCCCGTCATGCGAAACTGTAGCAGGAAAGAATGTTGAGCATTAGGGGCACTTACTCGGATAGTTTCTATTGTGATAACCTTTGCAAAAGTGTCTATAATTATTAGACCCAACATTGCGAGGACTATCAGCTCGTTTCCTATTCTTTGAAGAAATTCCACTGTGTGATGGATTGCTTTGATATTGAGTGTAATTCTGATTACTCTTCTTATTAAAGCTTTGTTTAGCACCTTGAAATTTACTATTGTGATTATAGCCATATGCTGCTCCCGAAACAACTGGCAACCCTTCTTTCACTTTAGAATTGCTAACTGTAGCATGGGGATGCACAGTTACGTACTGGCAACAATATTCCTCCATGTCTTTTATGTTTTTAGGTTTACGCTCATGAAGAAAAGTAAGGAAAGATTCGTTGACCGATGACATAACTTTGTCTCGAAGTAATAAGTCCATTAGGCCTTCATATGTTTTTTCAGTCTGAGACAACTCAATCCAACGTGTGTATGTACGGCGTATCTTTATAATAAAGTCAGAGAAATCCACTCTATTTTCTTGCAACATTGTCTTAAGAAGAAGACGATAATCTTCTTCTTTTAATTGATATCTTTTAAGTAATGCTGCTCTGACAACATCATAGTTAGTCCTATCATGTTCCTCTATTGTCATAAGAGTAGTTACTGGTTCACCTGAAAAAAATTCCATCAGTTGTTCGACATATTTTTCCTTTTTTTATTTTATGCGTATCGCATAAAAATTGGAATCTATCAAGATAATCCGTTATATCGTCCTTTAAAAGATTGAAATGAGGTAATTTGATCTTATTAGACTTCTCCTTTGTTGTATCCGAAGTTGCTTGATGAGCACCCGCATTCATCAATTTCAATTTCTCTAACTCCAAAGCTGCGAGTCTTTCATCATGTTCCATTTTTGCTTTTCTCTCTTCCGCATGAAATTTTCTCTCTTCAGCAGCAGCTTGAGCTTGAAGTTTTTTCTCCTCAGCAGCAGCTTGAAATTTTCTCTCCTCGGCAGCAGCTTGAAGTTTTTACTCTTCAGCAGCAGCTTGAAATTTTCTTTCCTCAGCAGCAGCTTGCAATTTCCTCTCCTCAGCAGCAGCTTGAGCTTGAAGTTTTTTCTCTTCAGCAGCAGCTTGAGCTTGAAGTTTTTTCTCTTCGGCAGCAGCTTGAGCTTGAAGTTCTTTCTCTTCAGCAGCAGCTTGCAGTTTATTCTCCTCAGCAGCAGCTTTAAATTTTCTTTCATCTGCCTGCATCTGTAATCTTAAATTCTCAGATTCTCTGTCTAATCTTTTATTTTCCTCTTTTTGTCTCTTTTCTTCAGACTTTAATGCTTTGTCAAATTGAGCAGTTGCGAATTCTTCTAACTTCTCACCTGTCTTCCCAAGGGTTTCCCTTGTTCAATAAAGTAGTCTAATGTAAACATTCTGTCTAACTATGTGAGATCAGACCTGAAAAATTAAATAAATTACCTTATCCCACTTTGATGGGAGACAAGTCTGTAATACTAGACTTGTATACTCACTTCACTTTATTTCACTCTCTTTGAGAGACAAGTCTTAGTCAAAGACCTTGTATGGTTACCTTGTTTCTCTATAATATTATCATTATAAATAACCTTTATATGAAAAGTGTATGATATTAGTAATAATAGTCCATGATCAAGTATATCTATAGACTGTATGACAACAACGTATTACAATAATAAATACAAAGACAAGAATACAAAACAACAACCGAAAACGTTCGCAGAAGTCAAATAAACAATACAGCGAAACTAAAAAAAATTGTTACAAAATGTGTAATGATGACTGCGAAAAATAAACAAACAAATGGCAACACTGTTATAAACACAAAGATGTATAGAAATAAATGATAGACAGAAGAGGCAGACAAATTCAAACAAATCAAATCAAAACTAAAGAACAGAAAAAAATTTAAAAAAACAATGAAAAGGCACACCTCGGTAAAACTAAACGTAAATAGCAACAAATATTGCTAACAAATTTCCCTGTGGAAAATTTGTTCAGTCCCTACAGAAAATGCTCTCAGATAGAACCTCTTTCACGTGGTATATTCTAAAAGGAGTCACCTACCCAACCAACCCACGGAAATACACACTAAATAAACATGTAAACAAAAACATGTATACAACAAACATGCATGGCATATGTAAATAAACAATATACAGTATATGTATAGAGGAAGGCTCAGCTTTACACAAAATAAAGGCACAGTTTACACACTAAATAGGCCACTTATCTTTAAGCACAATCCTCAATAGCCGCAAAGATGCAGTATAATGCGGTACTACTGGCAACAACAATGGTAGACGATCCACCGTTGAAGGTCACCGTAACTTCATAACAGGCAGTGGTCTCCAAAGTGTAGCTACAAAAATCATACTCGACACCAGTTGAGACTAGAAGATCCAACGTCGATATGTTTGTAGAATGTAGTGTAAACAACCAGCGGTACTGTTTACGATCTTAGGTTGACAGGTAACGATGGGACTTGATAGCTCAGAATGTAGTGTAAACAACCAGCGGTACTGTTTACAATCTTAGGTTGACAGGTAACGATGTGACTTGATAGCCCAGATATATTGCCATCATTTGTAGAACTCCAGAAATGTATAACAATGTCACTTCAATTCCGTAGCAGTTGTGGTCCATGTAGCAGTAACACAAAAATGCCAACGCCAGTGTTTATGTGAGTCAGCCCAGTTGTTGACCTATTTACCACTGTCTTGAAAATGTAGAAAACCCACAAATCTGGTCCACCATAAATGTAACGTACTGTTTATGCGTGATGTGAAAGCTGGCAGAGTGAACGTGTCGTTTATCACCTGGACTGTGTAATGTTGCGGTGTTGATGTAGGTCACCAGAAATGTAACGGCCAGAAATGTAACGGCCACCAGCGTGAGGCACTGCCAGGGGTACTATGATCACTCACACAAAACAGCGTACATGTTGTAGATGTGTGGTACTGGTATTATGATGTGCTGAGTGTGGGTGTAGACGAGAACGCGAATGCTTGAAGCTCTTAGTAAAGTCAATAAGGCACCCATACACTCACATGCAGTAGTCAATGATGGATTGAAGACTGCTGGCACGTTTCAAACATTTATTTACGAAACTGACAGTAGCATCAACAGGACAGTCAAATCGACAAGATCAAGGACTTCACATAATAATGAATGACTGTTAAATGTCTGGTAATCAAAGGCTTGCATCATACATCAATTAGGACATACCCAAACATCATCTGTCCTAATGTTACAGTTTATAATGTAGCTTCCGTACCATTGACTCAGCGCGTCAGGTACTTAATTAGCTCTGTCGTCCAACAAACGAGCTCCTAAATTGCGTATCAATAATACATAAGGCTGTTATTCAACTGGCATAGCCCGCCAGATATATTTCCTCTTGCTGAAAAATATTGGCCGTAATACAGGGCCTCAATATGTAGCTGTGTATCCTTTGTTAGCAGGCACGATCAAACCATGCTAAACATATATATACCGCCAACCTGCGGCGTCCACAATAATTTATCATCGATTGAAAACACATAGTCTCATTTGGCTAGAACAAGAAGCAAAGAAGGAATTCTGTCTCTCAAGATCTGTGAGCTTCACTCGCAGATAGGTAACTTCAAATGTTCTGCAACCAAAGGCATATTAATAAGAATGTCATTTACCTTTTACAGAATCTTCCGGATACACACTTAATAAATGTCGTCACTCTTGACGAACAAAGAATCACTGGGGAAAACATTGACATTTCAGTCATATCGAAAACTTTCCAATCCCCATGATGATATAGAGAAAATCACAACGGACATCATGTCCGATAGCCCAAAACACACTCTAGCTGACGGAAGTTTCCTCAGTTCGCGCCCAGAACTTGCGCATGCCTAGACAGCATAAAACTGAGCATCGTTAAGACAGATCAACGACAAGAATTGAAAGAGAAGATAACCCTTAAACAACCTGTCATAGAAGTAAATACTCAATTATCCTCAACTTTGACCAACAAAAGTATTAAATAGATTTACCTATTATGACTCCGTCAAAACGACAGCAACAGACATATATGTATATATATACATATATATATATATATATATATATATATATATATATATATATATATATATATATATATATATATATATATATATATATATATACATATACATATATATATATCTATATATATATATATATATATATATATATATATATATATATATATATATATATATATATATAATGAAAGTATACAATTATGTGAATTTTTTAGTTGGATGAAATAGTTAGTAATTTAAATGCAGCATTTTTCTTTTTCTTATTTTAAAAGAAGTTTATAAAATTATGGTACGATTATAATTAAATGTCAGCGCGAATGGAAGAGCAAAGAAATTGCTGGCGTACAACCATCCACGGGTCCTTTCGTGACCTGAATTTAAAGAGAACAATTATTATTCATTTGCACATACGTGTATTTCATGGCAAAATTTTTAGTTAGTGCTCAGACAAAAACAAAATTTTTTTTTCCATCTTTATTCACAGTCCGTGGAAATTTACAAAGACCTATGCATTGAAAAATTGACAATAATAGCACGAATATAAGTATAAAAATGAAAATACAATGAGCAGCTGTATAGAAGAAAAAAAAGACTTTCACTCCTTGCACACACTCATTTACACACTCTTTCTTGTACTCTAAAGTTATACATTGCACATTTTTTTTTTTTTTGGTAATAATGGTGTTAATTAAAAAGAGAAGAAAAAAGGGTAATGAAATCTTACACCCTCTTTATTTGGAATTGTAGAGCGTACTCTTTTTCTTTTAGTAATAACAGTGGGAATCACAGCCTTTTTTTTATTTTTAACAACTTTATTCACATTCCATGGACATTCACAAAGACATGCGCATTGAAATATTGCCAGTAATAGTATGGATATGAGTATAACAAAGAAAATACTTCTTCTTCCTCGTGGTTGCGTTGTGTCGCCGTTTACAGCGTATCTGCGATATTTGCGCCTTTCGGCCCGAAACATCCGACTTCCGCACGGCATTTTTGGCGGCCGGGTTTGCGTTCCCTCTTCGAACCCTACTCTCTCGGCCAGACTGCAGTGATGCAGCCGTTTCCAGGACCACTACGTGGAGGTGGAGTAGGGTCTTGGTCAGCTCTGGTTCACAAGCAGTCAAGCTATGAGTCGCTGACTGCATTCATCTGTCATCTCTATTGCTGCGTCTTCGGTCCCAAGAAAATACAAAAAGCAGCTGTTATTTATAAAACCATTGTCATGCACATTTGTTCCGGTAAAAATCTTGTCCAGAAATATATATATTTTTTTAAATCACTATCTTGCACACATTCATTTTTTACATACTCTTTCTTGTACTCTGAAGTTGCAAATTTTTTGTAATGATAAGGTTGATTAAAAATAGAAGTCAAAAGAGAAAAGAAAATAGGGGGATACAGAAAATATACACCTTCTTCTTAGAATTATAGAGCGCACTTTTTTGTTTGTTATTGTTAACATTTTAGTTTTAAACGGATATACTTTTATTTATATAAAATGTTATGTACGGCAGTTACGCCGTCAAAAAATGTTTCTTGTTCCACTACGATATGGAGGGTTTTTTTTATATACTGTCACGGCGTATTTTCTGGTGGCAGAAAAACTAGGTCGGTGACATCGTTATCAGCGAGTTTTGGCAACCCTCATAACTTTAAAAAAAAACGACTGAGTCACGTGAAGAGGACGGAAGTCGAAAAAAGATTAAGCGGGAAAGAGAGAGAGTTTTCTGGCTTGTCCGAGACGGACGGTTTTTGGTTTCCCTTTCCATTGAGTATGGATTATGGCCGAGAGTTTGCTATAGTGGTTTATTCTGATGGAAATAATTATAATTCTGGAGTGGTTTAGTGTCCAGTGATATTATTGTCAGGCCATCGGGTATAATTTGCCAGTGGATTGAGTTTTCCATTGTTGTAGATTTTGGTTCGCCATAGTGAGCGATTTTCAGTACCAAGTTTTGATACCACTGTTATATTGTCATGTATGAGATTAATCTGTTATATTAATGTAGAGAAGTTTCTCGGCGCTGTCATGTGTATTTCATACTGTTTTTAGCCGTGTGTGGATATACTGTGTGCAGTTATTTATTAAAGGGAATTCCTGTAGAAAAGTGTTATTTCTTCCGTGTCACCCATTGTATGTTGTGGTCGTCTCCTGGCGGAGCGAGCCAAGTATTAAATTAGTACTTACTTACTTAGTCGTTCCCCTTCTACCGTGAGGTGTAGAGGTAATAAATTAGTACCATTATTAAATCCACAGTGTGTTGGCGCCTTCTTGTGTACGAAGTCACGATAGTGAGTATTTTCGATTGTCCAGCTTCCGGTCAGTGTGTTTATCAGTCAGTAGCTGTGAACTGTGGTCGGTCAAGTGTGACGCGTGGCGGTATATAACCCAGTTTTTTTTTTTCAGGTCACAGTGTAAGGGTGTTGTCAGTCTGTCTGGTGTTAGTTCAAGAAATATTTGGACATTGTTATAGTGCCTGACACTGTGTTGCAAGTTAATTTTGATGCTAGTTTGGCAAGCATTGCTAATATATGTGTCAAAAATGATGAAAGAAAGGTGTAGCTGACTTTTGGCATTTCAGTTCGAGATATTACAAAGTAGGTTTGTGACTTAGTGGTATTGATCCAGGTGGAGCAGCGGAGTTTGAGGTGTCGGTACCATCTAGTTTAGATTGTCCCAGGCGGCAAATGGGTATAGGGTGGAAGGAAGTAGTTTATATGAATTGGTAGATGTAAGGAGTTCATTAGGGGTAGAGGCATCTCAGGGTATGTGGTACTCCTCTGGGTTAGACATCTCGGTTGTCGTGACCTTTCTTCACTGAGAGGCCCGTCCAGTGGGTGCCCTCCAACCCCTCTGACGTGACCATACCGTACTGATGTGCCCGGCCAGTGGGTGAAGATCAACGCCTCTGAAGTGTCTTTACTTCGCTGATGCGTCTGCCTAGGTAGAACGGTTAAGCGTGCTTTGTGTGGACACTGGTAGATCATAGTGCCAAGAGACATACATATATTCTTCCGGCACTCAGTCGTGTGTGTAGTCTGGATATCTGACATTATAGCTCTAGTGTTGACCGTGCTCTGATAGCATCGTGCAGTACAGTGTATGACTCCGGATATTTGCTGCAGTAGTGTGCCAAAGAACATATTTGTATTATCTGGCACCCAGGCTTACAGAAAAGTCTGGATATCTGACGAGTATACTGGTCGAGTGGCTGAACATTTGTGGAAACATTCAGTCGTGATATTGGACATAATCGTATTATTATTATACTACTGTGGACAGTGCTGTGTGAGCACCGTTTAGAACAGTGTAGTCACCTTGATAGTGGGTACTGTACCGTGCCAAAGGACACTAATGTTATTAGCTGACACACAGATTTACGGAGAAGTCTGAATTTCTGGATCTATATTTTGCGGTTGGATGTTACAAGTGTGAGTGACGTTTGTTCTGTATACATTTTCATCATCGAGGCTGAGGAGTTATGTGATCAAGCATCGCTGGAGCGTCAGTTAAGTTTTTGTTTGTAATTTTTGTATGATGTGCTATATTGATGTTTCTTGTTTTTCCTCTAAATTCTAAATTTTCTTTTCTGTCTATCAATCTGATACTATTTATCGTACAGTCTGATCTTTTAGTGTAGGAGGATAGTTCTGTTTCTTTATCTGCTTCGTGAACCTTGCTTAGTGGTTTGTTGTTGTTTCTGTGTTCTGTTCTTTTTCCCTACTTACTTTGTAGTACTTAGTCTGGATGTTTATATGGTGTTAGTTAGTTAGGTGGGATCTTTCACTCTATTTCCTATTACGTGGGGTCATTGGAATTATTTACAGAGTAAAGCATTGATATGTTATTCTGTTATTATTGGTTATGTTATTTAGTTTCTTTTGACTGGAGAGATCTGATAGTGGCTAGTGAGGGAGATAGCTCTCAGTAATTCATCGTTGTATGTAATTGTTATTTAGTCCACGGTATTTAATGTTATATTTGTGTGTCTAAGGGTGGATGGGCGGCGAGTTTAATTCATTTTGTTCCTACTTGTGGGAAAACATTGAATGAGACTGATTCTTTCTAGGGCGTGGCTGTGTATGTTTAGTGGTGGAGAAGGCAGACGGTTTTCCTTCGACTGCCCTACTTAACGTTCCAAGCCCTGTCGGTATTAGGTGTACCGGTGTAGTTTGTATTTACATTGTCTTGCACATTCAGTATTCTTTTGTCGTGTTTAAGTGGTGTGTTCTATCGTTCCATCTTGCTATCTTGTAAATACGTTTACAGGTATCCCTTGTTTTCATTTGTGTGCAGTCACGAATTGTATATATTAATCTACCTCTGCTCACCTTTGTCTATCATCTTATTCCTCGTGACTGGGATCTTTTTCGTAGTGTTTGGTGTGTATCTTTTCATCTGTGTAGTGTTCATTTTGCCAGTGTAAACACTTATGTAAGACAGATTTGTAATAATTGAATTATTATCTGAGTATAGCACCAGTGTGGGTGCCAGTAACATACTTTGGAGTAAAAGCTGATTTATTGTCAAGTTGGTACACTGGTGTCATAGCACCAGGAACTGTCGACTATTGTAAGCGTCTGTTACTGTATCATAGAGACTAAGTGGTCAGAAGGACCAAATCTACAGAGAAGGAGACAGTAGCCAAGTGGCAAAGTAAGACTATAGGTGTACAAGAAGAGGTAAAACGAATTATGTATAGATAGTGAGGGGTGAGGTGATATATACTATATGTATATGTATATGTATATGATATATATATATATATATATATATATGTGTGTGTGTGTGTGTGTGTGTGTAAACTGGAGAAGTGATATCAATATCAATATTTATTATCATTACTGCATATGTAAGCAGAGAGTTATCTGGTGAAATAAGTGAAGTATTTACAGTACATACGATTGAGTAGTTGCATAGTAAAAAATTTATAGCAAGAGATAATAGTGAGTATTCTGAGTGTACACCATGGACCTACAGGCTTTCATTCAGATTGGTAAAGAATGTGGGTACACTGGCAAAGAACTAAATGACTATGCCAAGGCAGAATACTACTCAGCGGAGAATCAAAAAGTTTTAGAGAAGAAGGAAGAGAAGGAAAGGATTGAGAAACAGAAGGCCTTAAGAGATGCTCGAGCTGAAGAGCTAGAGCTAAAAAGAAGAGAGTTTGAGTTACAAGAAAAGAAGATGAGATAAGACGGAGAATTTGAAGAAAAGAAGATGGAGCGAGAATTGCAGCAAAAGAAGATGAGAGAATATAGAGAATTCGAATTGCTAGAAAAGAAGATGTGAGAAGGTAGAGAGCTAGAGTTAGAAAAGGAGAGAATGATAATACTCTGGAAGAGAAAAAGATTGATAAAGAAATACAATTGAATAGAAGTGGGTGCCAATGGTCAGAACTCGACTCCTGGGGGGTCCCATCGTCCCTTTAGACTGCGTCTGCCGAATTGTAATGATAAAATCGACAGTTTAGATTTCTTCCGTGAGAGGTTCGAGACCGAATGCGTGGCCTGGAGGGCTGACAGAGATCAGTGGCCATCTCTGTTATCGACGTTGCTAGTGGGGCCGGCGATGGAGACTTTCTACAGCCTCCCGCTATATGGAAAGGCCGATTACGACAAAGTAAAGGAAAGGTTGCTCCGGAAGTTCCGTCTGACTGCTGACGGGTACCGGACGCGTTATAAAAACGCGATGCCAAGTGAAGACCAAGACTTCGAAGATTTCATCTCGAAGATCAAACTTCTGCTAAATAGATGGATCGAGATGGAGATTATTCAAAGGACTTTGATGGCCTGGTTGACTTTGTACTGCGGGACAAAGTGTTGACCTCGTGTTCTACTGATTTAGTAGCATTTTTTCAGGAACGTCAACCGAAGGACATTGATTCCATGTCGCAGTTGGGCCATCATTATACCCTCGCCCATCCGGGCAAACCCATTCAGAGGCCAGGTCTGACAGAAGCCTTAGTTGCAAGCGTCAGGAAAGTGCAACGCCAACCGTGGCAAAATCAGTCAGGCGATGCAGATAGGTGCCAAGAGCGGCATGACGGGAGGTCCCCCAATCCCTATCAGCCACGTAGAGGTAATTATGGGAACTTCCGATCCCATCGGAATGGTCGGCCGAGTTGGCAGAACCGACAATGTAGAAGCGATGCGACAGAGGAGAGTACCAAATGCGGAAGCAGGTACACTTCGAGGATTCTCGGGACGAAGACCGGATTTGGTACAAAGCAAAACCTCCCAAGCAGAGGAGCTGTTCCTCGGAGAGTCGATCTTCCTACTCCGATTCGCGGTCTTCGTCATCGAAAAGCTCCAGCAAGAGTACATGCGAGGAAAAGAAGAAAGAGTGCCTGTGTTCCAATTGTGGTGGTAATAACCATTGCGCTGACAGGTGCCCGACCCCGATTGAACACGCGAATTCCGCGGTTGTGTTGGACACAGTCAACAGTGAGGACTGTGCGGGGTGTCGCCCTCTGTTCCACGCGAACGAGAGTTTAGTGCTTGAATGCGGGCATGCGGCACCATGTGTGTCGGCAGTCCATGAGACTGGCAAGGTGATTCTCCACGAAGGCAAGGTGGAGAATAGACCAGTCCGGGTGTGTAGAGACACTGGATGCACCAGAATTGGGGTGCGTCGGTCGTGTATCGACGGCTCCTGCTTTACTGGCAAAACTGTAAAGTGCACCACGTTTGGGGGCAAAGTTGAGTCTTACCCCCAGGCGAGTATTAATGTGGACACTCCGTTCCTCTCGGGTAGAGTGAACGCGTTCGTCCTCGAGGACCCGATTGCCGATTTAATCGTCGGCAATGTACGGGGAGTACATAGGGCCATGGGTGAGGCCGGAGCAGGGGCTCAGCAACAGCAAAGTCCCGTGGAGAAGGATCAGGTGGTCGAGGTATCGCAACCTGACAAGACGGCACATCTGGGACGTAGTTCACGGCAAGTGCCAAGTGATATGAGGAGGAACGGTAAAAGCAGATCTGAGGGCCTAAGAGCGAGTAACCGCGCGGTATGGGTCCGCAACGTTCCCCTGAGTGCTAGTTGGCGCACACTCAGACGAGTGTTTAATGAGGTCGCGCCGGTTAAATTCGTCGAGTTATTTTCATTACGAGACAATACCAAGGTTGCACGAGTAACTTTCGCGAATAGGTGGGGTGCGCGTGATGCGGTCAGGTGAAAGCACATGTCGTTGCTTCATAACCACCTACTGATAGTTCAATAATAGCAGGGGACAGGGGGCGGTTGTGTGTGCAGTTAAGGTGCTCGGTTAATGCGAACCGAACCTTAGAGTCTGACCCACGCTTCCAGTACTAGGCTGATATGAATATGGGTGTTTTGTAAATTTGCAAAGGTCATGTCATGCTTTGAAATGCATGTTTATGCTGTACTATGTTATGTTGTGCAATGTACGTATTTTGGTGCCATAAAGGCAATCTGCACAAGAATCGAATATAATGGATATTTATAGCATGTACAAACGATTGTCTATGCTAGGAGATTAGTTATTGGGTTGTATGCCTAGATAAGAATAACTATGAATGTACTATATATTGGGTTTTGATATACCAGGGGGGACAGTCGTTGTTATTTTGCACGACTACCAGTACCTGGAGTAGCCTACTTAATACTCAGATTGTGTTTGTGGATAGGTTTAGAAGGCAGATACGACTATGGTGGGGCAGAACTATAGCATTCTCGAGGCAGATGAGGAGATGCTTTGTGGGATATTTTCGTCCAGGCTCCGTAGGGGAGCGGGCGAAGCTCCTCCGGTAGAAGAAAACTATATTTTCTTTCTTAAAGGGGGTTGGATGTCACGGCGTATTTTCTGGTGGCAGAAAAACTAGGTTGGTGACATCGTTATCAACGAGTTTTGGTTAACTTTTAAAAAAAAACGACTGAGTCACGTGAAGAGGACGGAAATCGAAAAAAGATTAAGCGGGAAAGAGAGAGAGTTTTCTGGCTTGTCCAAGACGGACGGTTTTTGGTTTCCCTTTCCATTGAGTATGGATTATGGCAGAGAGTTTGCTATAGTGGTTTATTCTGATGGAAATAATTATAATTCTGGGGTGGTTTAGTGTCCAGTGATATTGTTTTCAGGCCATCGGGTATAATTTGCCAGTGGATTGAGTTTTCCATTGTTGTAGATTTTGGTTTGCCATAGTGAGCGATTTTCAGTACCAAGTTTTGATACCACTGTTATATTGTCATGTATGAGATTAATCTGTTATATTAATGTAGAGAAGTTTCTCGGCGCTGTCATGTGTATTTCATACTGTTTTTAGCCGTGTGTGGCTATACTGTGTGCAGTTATTTATTAAAGGGAATTCCTGTAGAAAAGTGTTATTTCTTCTGTGTCACTCATTGTATGAAGGTCGTCTCCTGGCGGAGCGAGCCGAGTATTAAATTAGTGCCATTATTAAATCCACAGAATAAATTGGTAGTTGACAATGTACGCAGAAGAAAGGGGGATACAGAAAATATACATCTTCTTCTTAGAATTATAGAGCGCACTCTTTTTTGTTATTGTTAACATTTTTTTTTAAACGGATACACTTTTATTTATATAAAATTGTATGTACGTCAGTTACGCCGTCAAAAAAAGTTTCGTGTTCCACTACGATATGGAGGTTTTTTTATATACATTCGTTCACACTGTGGCAGAATTGCCTCCTCTGCTTTGCAGTAGTGGTCCAACAGTGGCCAAAATTCAAGAATATCTAAAGTGGGTCTTCAAATGTGTCTACATTCGCACAAGATTACTCTTGGTGGAGTTGTAGATAGAAGAGTAATGACGCTTCTATCCCGAGGTAGTTGCACAAGATATTCAGAAAAACGAATGCAATGCTGCATTAGCTGAGCACGTTAATTCTATGATCTGCCCACAACTTTCATGAAGGATTAAGCAATTATTAGTTTCAGCTCGTTAAGCCCCCCACCTTTAATTTACTCGCCAAGAGTAATCTTATTATGGTATAGCTCTGTTTAGAGTGTGATTAACAAAACGACTGAGACAAACATGCAGTACTGTGGTGGGTTTTGATGTTACAATGTTAACTATTACTTGTTTACAGAGTGAGGCCAGCTGTGAAGGTCCCTGGGGTTTAAAGGTGGTGATAATGTTTTTCAGGGAACCTTTCTGCTACCACCCTATGATCTCACTCTGCGAATTATTTTAACCTTATTAATAGTATGTGCTATGGCTACGTGTCTAGGGTTATGGATGTGTGGTGTTGTAATAACAATTTAAACACAACTGAAATTCAATAAAATGAAATTAAAGAAGACAGTGGTTTTTAGTTATCAACGTATGTTACAAATTTATTTTCATGTCCCTTACTTCTTTTGAGACAGGAATATTTAAATGAAGAAATTATATCAGAGGTAGATGGGCTGGTACCATTGTCTGGAGCATGGCCTTGTAATTCCAACTCTCTTAGTCGTAGCTCATGTTCCCTTTGTAATCTCCTTTCTTCTTTCTCTGCGTCCAGTTTCTTTTCTTCTAGCTGTAGCCTCTTAATCTCAGCCTCCCTATCAGCCTCTAATTTCCTAGCCTCCCTAGCATCTTCTAACTGAATTCTTTTAAGTTCTTTTTCCTTTTCTGCCTCTACTTGTAATCTTCTTTCTGCTTCTAACTTCCTATCTTCTCTCTCAATAAACTTGTCACACTCTGATGTCACATACTGAATCAGAATCTGCCTCTCCATTCCCATCTCTTTTGAAGTCTGCACAGCAGCAGACCTGAACTTCGCCAAATCAACCATTGTACTTGTACAAAATTCTAATTATATGACTAGATTAAATGACAATCTTTATCTAATTATGGGCAATGACAACTCATCAATCTTCCCTCTGACAAATATATTTTTATGAAATGGGGATACCCTGGGTTTCTAATTTTACTTTAAATGTAAATCCCGGGACCTGAGACCCCAATATATGTGGTGGGTTTTGATGTTACACTGTTAACTATTACTTGTCTACAAAGTGAGGTCAGCTGTGAAGGTCCCTGAGGTTAAAAGGTGGTGATAATGTTTTTCAGGGAACCTTTCTGCTACCACCCTATGATCTCACTCTGCGAATTATTTTAACCTTATTAATATTATGTGCTATGGCTACGTGTCTAGGGTTATGGATGTGTGGTGTTGTAATAACAATTTAAACACAACTGAAATTCAATAAAATGAAATTAAAGAAGACAGTGGTTTTTAGTTATCAACGTATGTTACAAATTTATTTTCCTGTCCCTTACTTCTTTTGAGACAGGAATATTTAAATGAAGAAATTTTATATATATATATATATATATATATATATATATATATATATATATATATACATATACATATACATATATATATAATTATATATATATATATATATATATATATATATATATATATATATATATATATATATATATATATATATATATATATATATGTATATATATATATATATATATATATATACATATATATATATATATTCACACCATTTAAACTAACTAAAGAAATGTTCTTTCTTGAGAAAATACTTGGACTGTCTTGGGTGCTTTATTCACTGAAAATACTTTGATATTAAAAATGAGTCAATATGGGCAGGGCTGTGGTTTTCATCACACCCTACTGAATGGTAAAGTTTATTTTGGAACTTTATAATCTGATGAGTTGTTGAGATGCCCTCTACTATACGTGTTACCTGTAATTAAGCTTTGATGTTGAACATATGAACTTGTGGAAGTCAGCCCAGGAATCTTTCCAGAGCTAACACCTTCAGTAACAGATCTACTGAGGCGTTCACTTGCTTCAGAAACAGTTTACGTAGGTTTCCTGTCACTCTTGTAACAGGCAATGAAACCCTGCAACAAAAAAGGACATCCCTCCCTGTAGGTGCTGCTTAGACTTTCCATAACTACCCACATTCAATATTATGGGGTCAGCCTCGTGTGCAACAAATGCACCAGCCCCGAATTCAGTTGAGCTCATTGTACACTGTGTTTACATTCTCTTTCCATATGGTAGTTACGCCACTGGACTTAAACTTTTTTATTTACTTCCATTCATTTAGATGGAATATATCATCTTTTTCCTAAGATTTACTGTTGTAAGTACCCTAGGCATGTTTTCAAGTGTTCCTTGAACACTGAGGCTTGTAATACTATTTAATTATGACAATAAACAAATATCAAAATACAATCTGCTTCCATGTCGTTTGTTAACTGCTTCAGGCATGGATTGCTCCCTATGATGTCATAAGCTTCCAAAAATGGCTAAGTCGTACACCGCAAACTTATAATAATATCAATAAAACATTTCCCTTACCGCAAATCAATGAAATAATGGCACAAATAAAGATGACTGGCATTTAAAATGGCACACTTCAGTTTTGCCGCTGTCCAGACTGCAAGCTTTCTTTGTTAAAAGCAACAGTCTGCTCTCATCTCTACTGTGTGGATAACTTTAGTTCAAATGGCCACGAGCCTTGAATTCTTTTGCCAATATTATTTCTATCAACCAATGGGACATCGCGTCCAATATACTTGACTTCAATTTGAAAATCCCAACTAAAGTTTTGGGTGATTTTCAAAACATTGTCTGCAAATCTGCAGCTTTTACCCCCCCCCCCCCCCCTTTCCTATACTAGTGGGGGTGACCAATGAATTCAAGTCAAAACATATTTGACTTGGGCGAAGATTTTTCAAACCTGAGTCATTTATGCGTCTACCAATCTGTCCAGCCTTTTCCATTTTTCTATCATATTTCTGTTATTTATGGAGCTATGTTAAAAAGAGAGAGTTTTTCTTATTCAGCTCATCATTATCTACAGTTCTAACTAAGTTTTATTTGTGTCTTTATCATTATTAGCATTTATATGTTTTTCCCCATATGTATGGTTTTATTGTAATATACCACCATTTTTATGAACTAAGTATTCTAAGATTCATCTAGGTTCTTTTGAAAGAAGAAGAAGGATATTATCTTCAACACAATTCCTTCTCTCTTTCAAAACGTTAATCGTATTGTATACCAAAACGAATGTTTGCTAAAAATAACAAACGCCTTTCGCTCCCCTACTTTTTAATGTTAGATTTGAATTTCAAGCAAGCAAGTAATTTTTTTCTTTTTCTCCTCCTTTTAGTCCCCGTCTTAAAGTTTAAAAAGGACGACGCGAGGCAGTACATACAAGATTTTTATTTCTTTTCCCCGCTTGTTCGCGTTTCATCAGAAATCAACTTGCCGACAGAAAATGTGTCTGTGTGGTTATACCCAATGACTGCCACGCGTTGTGGTTATACTTAAACATATGTGTCTAATGTTTGCAGTGTTTTTGCAAAAGGCTATCGTTTTTGTAATTAAGGGGGACGGGTGGGTACCTGTATTTATGTGGATTGGTACCGCTTTTTCAAATATGTTAGCAGAAAAAGGCACACATTTGACCATTTTATTGTAAGTTATATTTATATTGCCCTGGTAAAATACGTTTTATTTAAAAGTAGGAAGGATTGAAATTTGAGGGGAGGGGTAAGACAAAGGTGAATTCACCACAAGTACATTTAAAATGATTGAATCGAAGTTAAATGTGTATATTAACAAACAACACATTTAATAATTATCTAGTTATAACAAGGGTTAAAATAATTGAATAGTTTAAAAGAAAATGTTCATCATTGAAGGACAGTAGGTGTTATGAAAAAAGTTCAATTTGGCAGCTTATACATTTCACTTAGCTGCCAATAGTAATTTCTGTTCCCGCTGATGGGTTCTATGCAGACAGGTCACTGAAGTTCTCACGTCTACAAGATTACAGGTTCAGCACGTTTCAAGTACAATCAAGAAGTAACTGCCAAGCTGGCCCTGCGTTCTTACGTCAGTCCACTTATACCCTCACTTTGTTCCAGAGATTAGTACTCTCCTGGTACCACCAACAACTATGGTAAAAGAATAGAAACGAAACGCTCTCCTGAGTATTGCGTTTCGCCGACACATACTTATGTGTCCCCTTTCTTATTCCACCATCCCATTAATTCTCATCGAGGGTAAATTCTGAGGTAAATTCAATTTAAATGTAATGAAAATTATCTCTCGAGGGATTAAGTTTAATTCTCATCGAGGGTAAATTCTGAGGTAAAACTTTATCCCTCGAGAGATAATTTTCTTTACATTTAAATTGAATAGTGTTACGACTGGAACACGGCTGGACGTGCTATGAACGAAAATGATAGTGGGTTTTTCGACAGGACGATTATTGACAGGAAACAACAGAAGCCGGCAAGTGGCAGGCCCACAAAAACATGGTTGACGTTTAATAAATAAAGTCACTTCACAATAACGTCCATCAAACATCAAAAGTACATGGCATGGATAAGCGTAGTAGAATTATCTCTCTTCCGTCAATAAGTTTCATTCGTTAGGCATCTTTAAGTGGCAAAAATATAATAATGATACACTCCTCTCCTCTCCACTTAATCCTGGCCGTTGTACTAAGGTTCGGGCAATCCACGAAAACCAAAGTAATGCGTCAGAAACAATCACGGCAAACAAAATACTAGTAGCCTCATATCTCAAAGTTACTTGTAGTAAATTATGGTACGAACTTCTAGATAAGTTCGGGAACCATCTTGCACATAATGTGGCGGCCTCCGATTAATCAATAATGCCACTATATATATATATATATATATATATATATATATATATATATATATATATATATATATATATATATATATATATATATATATATATATATATATATATATATATATATATATATATTTACTGAAGCACATTAAAAACGCACCACTATTATATATACTGATGCCGTGAAGCTGGAAAAAAAAGTGTGGGAATGGATTTTCCCTGTGTATGTCATGAGGTAGAGAGCGAATGGCTGCTGGAATGGAAAGTGCATGATTCAACCCACGGGTTTGTGTACAGACTACATGAAAACAATGAAAGTTACACGTGCAACACGATTCCCAACAGCTATGACCCTGAAAATGTGTACGCGTGTCACGTGACCGATAATGTATTTTACCATCTTGTCCATAATTTGATTACTCCTTTAAAAGTTCTGTTTTCCTGGACATTTTGTAATTTCTTTTTCTTTCATTTTCTACCTTCGTGGCCAAATTTTTTCACCTTCTCAAACCCCACCCGAGGTTTGGTTACGTTCCGGCCTGTAGCGGTCAGCGAACGATAATATTATCTAAGCCGCACCTGGTCTGACCAGGGGAATATCTCTTACGTTTAAAGCCTTTGATCACGAGCGAAAGGGTCCCTGTGTTTGGCTTCCAGAACGCTGCTTCGGATCATAATATTATGCATCCTGGAAACAGGGGGAGACAAACCCGCGGTCAGTCTTTGGGTTTTCGCCCCTTAGACAAGATAGAGCATAATGTTATGCATTTCTCTACCTGGGGAACTTTCGCACGATTTCTTTTGTCTTACTCTAGATTACGTCTTTCGCCGAACTTCTGTAGAAATATGCAGGCCAGGTGTCCGGGGGGAGCGTCCTTTGTGATCTATAAGAGTAGACTGGTTTTAATAGACAAAGACATTCGTAAATTTTCCTGACCCGTAGATGACCATCATGAGATAAGGCAAACTTTAACACAGTACTAGAATGTGTTTGCCTATGTTCTAGTCATTTTCGGGGTGAGTTGACATATCTTATAATTATAATGTATTAGATTCATGTTAGCTTTTATATATCTGTTAGGAAAGTGAATTTATTTCTGAGGACTTCTCCTAGTAATTTATTCAGTGATAAGGTAGCGCTGTCTACGGCCTATTAAGTGGTGCTTAAACTGTTACGGTTTATCGTGGGTTAAATGTTAAACTTACAATAACAGATATTAGGCGTAGAATCAGTCCACGAATGCTTACCATTGGGTTAAGAGTCAGCAAAATTAACTGTCATTTCTGTAAGATAATGTCAGGTGTGGATTGTTCACTTTAAAACTGAATAGTGAGACGCAGGCAATAATTCTGGATTATAGGAGATAGTCACTTATTCCTTTTGGATAGATATTTCTAGTGGCAAGGGAGAGTCACTTTATGCTTACTTGTGTGGCTAGGCACTAGTCTATAACTTTCACAGAAAGCAGTCACCAGGCATAGATATAATTATATCTTATGATTTAGCCACAACTGTATTATTATAGCAAGAACATTGCATTTTCTTTGTACTCATTTTGTGGAATGCTAATATATTTTCCAAAGGGGACATACGATTTATTTGTGTAATGTCAAATGCTGTAATCTGTTTATGTAAATTCATTTAATGTTGTAAGATGAATAAGCATATTCTTTTAACTGTAACTACAGGTTAGGTTTCCTGTATGTTGAGATTGGGGGAAGAGGAGGAGATTTTGCTGTCAGAACATTTAATGACAGTTACATGGGTGTGCAAAAGATATTAAGCCTATGCAGGCGCGTGTTGATAATTGATATTTTTAAGGAACAGGAGACATGGTTAAAGACAGCCCTAAACTATCATAGCAATAACTACAATAAATTTAATCCCATAGTGGAGCGAAACTTTCTGTATAAAGTTAGTGTGATTTATTATTTGCTTGAAGTAAAAGGGTGTCTCTTTTTGGGTCTCAGTTTCAGAGAGACCGAATCGCTAGAGCAGACTCCAGTCAGGCGAAGAACGAAATATTCTCTTCGATCTAGAGGGTTTTTGAATACCGCTAGCGTCACGAATCGTCAACCCCGTTCCTGAATCAAAACCCCTTTTTTTTGTCAACGCCAAGTTAAGCTCACGCAGTGCAACGGAGCCAACGCAAAATCTGGAATCGCCAAACGCAGTAGTAGTTCTCTACTCGCCTATTGAATTACCAGCCAGAGCATTGCGGCTTCCAGAATATCAAACCCGCTCAGCATGCCTATAGCAGAATTCCATATCACCCGACTTTGTGTGCCTAAACGGGGCACTCAGCAAACCACAGCCAAACCAGTTTAAACAGGATTTACTACCCAGCACGCAAGAGCCTAGCGCCGGATAAGCGCGCCTGGGACTCTTTTCCTCAAGTGACTTCTTCTGGTGTATTTTTCTGGATACTTAAAACCTCGCACGTATGAGCAGCCATCTATGGACAGAGTTCCAGCCCCACTCTCGCGAGTAGCGGTCACCAACGTTTAGCACCAACAAAGAAAGTTTTGTAGGCTAGTCCCTCACGAAGGATCTACAAGTAATACACTTCCTGGAGCTAGCACATTTGGTCCCACGAAAAACAACAGACAGGCTGTCGCTCAGTTCGTTTTTGGTCAGCAGGAGATAAACAACGTCTTCCAGTGTTCCCTCGCGCAATTAGGGGTCACCAACGTTTAGCCCGACAAGGAAAGTTCGGTATTTCACTTCAGTCATCTTGAAGGATATTTATCGGTAAGACACTTCCTGGAGCTAGCGCCTTTGGTCCCCGAAAGCGGACCATCTGTCGGACAGCTTAGTTATTTTCTCCGTGTTCTACACGTTTTATGAGTGTTTGTGGTGTGTGTGTTTGTGGGTGTGTATTTGCATTATTGTCGGTGTATATGATTATTGATGACTATTGATGATTATTTGATTATTAATGTAATTTATGCTGTGTATGATGATATGCATTAATTCCATGCTTTTTCTTCTTTAATAAAGTTTACACATTTATTAATGCGCTGTTCCCGACCCTTTCATCCATATTTACATTTTTAGAATCTCTATGTATGATAAGAGAAAAGAGTGAGAGCAGGAGATGCTTAGACAGTAAAAGTGAGTTGAGGCCTAGAGAGAGAGATCCTTTGAATAAATCTTCTTCCAGGTTGTCTCAAGTCCATCTCCTATTTACACCTTATCTAAAGTGTAATCTATAACTCTGTCAGTCCACTATCCCTTGTCGATTTCACTACTATTGTCCAACTCGACAAATACTCTACACTTTACTCAACCACGACAACGCGTTGTGGCAGTATACTCGGTATAAAAAGGCCATTGAGACAAAACACCCAGTACATGTGCTTGAAATGCCACGACTATCTGAAAACGACTGCCAACGAGCCATTGGTATGTTGGAGACCGGAATGAGCTCGCGGGCCATTGCCAGAAGGATGAATTGCCACCACAGCACTAATATACGTCTCAATGAACGTTACGGAACCACTGGCAGTGCCCGGGATAGACTTGGGAGTGGCCAACCACGAGTTACTACCCCTGCGCAAGATCGTCATATTGTGCTGAGTCACCTAAGGAATCGTTCTCTCCCGGCAAGTCAAACAGCAAGAGCAATAGTGGATAGACGTGGGCAAGTCTCTCGAATGACAGTCATACGACGACTCAGAGATACAGGCCTTACTGCAAGACGACCTTATGTTGGGCCAAACTTGACTCACAGACATCGTCAGCAGCGCCTGCAATGGGCAGAGCAACATGTCAGATGGACTAGACTGCAGTGGAATGCTGTCCTATTCACAGATGAGAGCAGATTCAACATATCTTTTGCTGATGGATGTATGCTGATTTGGCGACGGTGTGGAGAGCGCTTTGCAGATTGCTGTGTTCGTCAGCACAGCCGATTTTGAAGTGGCAGTATTCACATTTGGGGAGGATTTAGTTTTCATCATCGCATATATATATCACTCTCCAAAAATCCCGGAGCTCGAAAAATTACGTCTACCTCAGACGAAAGAACAAATACGAAAGGCGCGGATGATTAATCTTTAAAATCCAAAACACGTGATGCGTTACGGCATCCGTGACCGGCGTTCAATACAACTAACAATTGTGCAAAAAGTTGTCTTCCTACAGGCGAACACATCTCCTCAAATAAATGAATATGTGTCTGCGTGTAGTAACATAACATAAGACATTAATTTTATCTTTAACAAATAGCTTTATCGTTATCTTACATTTAAATGAAAAGGTTAATAGTACAGATACAATATGTTTTCATTTACATTTACATTGATTGAAAAGTTTGAAACTTTCATTAACTTTAAAGTGAATATGCTTAAATAGACATTTACACTGGTTTGAAACTGTAAGTATTATACTTAGAATGTACATCACTTTTTTCATCTTTCCCTCCCTGCTCCATATGGAACTTGGGACTACCTTAGGCTTTTAGTTCTCTTTAAGAAACAAGCGATAAAGCAGTCATCAGCCCTTGCAGTAGGGGTTCATGAAATCATCATGCTATACGCTGAGGTTGCCAGCCTCAAATGACTTGGACATCCATTAGCGATTTTCACATATTAAAATTCACATGGCAATATATACTTATTCAAATCGTTCACATGTTAGTAATGAAAAATATAGTATGTAAAATGACAACTTACGCCAATCCTGGCTCACAGACATTTTGCTCAGATGAATGAAGGTAAGGCACTTGATTAGGCCTGTTACACGTGTTCTTGGGGTCGTTTCTTTTTTAGAAGATAATTCCCTCTATGACTCCGTGTTTTTCAATTTCCTCAGCCTTCTTATTAAAATGTGTTTCCTGGGCTATGTAACTCCTTCAAGATTGTTCCATAATGTCCGGCCTGATAAATGGATATTCTGAATTCTAACTTCTGGCAAGTCTGGTTGTGTCTTAGCAAGCGTGAATCTCACAGCGTCTTAACTCTTAAACGCGTCAGGTTATATTTACTGTTCTACCCCGCATCTGTTTGCGACGAAGCTAAGAAAGCGCCAATCGTTTTCAAACATGCGTGTTGGGGGGATGAGATTTCAAAATATTCCTGACATAGAAAAATGTTGAACGTAATGTAGAGGTCACCTTTCCCATATATAGCATGAAAACATCCGATTGCCTGGCAGGCGAACTCACCAGCGCATGTGTAAACTTTCAGCAATGTGTGTAAGATGTAACATCTTATTAATATCTAAAGTAATCTTGTCATAACAAGTCGGATAGGAAGCGACTAGGTCATCCGTGTCTGTTCAAAACGTGTCACCCAGACACGTAATCTCTTATCAGTCACGCACCCTGGCCTGTATCAGCGATTAGCAAATACGTTGGCGATTTGTAAGGCTAATCTTTATTCTGATGTCGGCGAGTTAAATGGATAACAAACAGACATGCCGACTTATCCCAGAGAGGGATGTAAGAAGGAAAATACCAAATATCTGCTACACATAGCAGAGAAAGAAAGAAAGTACGGCAGTTGAAAGCACGCAATAAAAGAAACAGTACAAAAATATAACTGATACTGCCGTAGTGAAACAGAGATCGAGAAGGGTCGCCCCATTCTGTCACACACACACACATTTATACTTGCACCTATATGTAATATGCTTACTTATCCAATTTGTTCTGATGAATAGAGGAAAATTAGATTTGGCTTCGAATAATGTTAAAGACTAGTATTTTTCCCTGTTTGTAAAATATTCGCAGTGGAAAATAAAGTACCCATCGCTCTCTGTCTCTCTCACACTCTCTCTCTCTCTCACGCTCTCCCGTTCTCTCTCCCACACACATACATACACACTTTTGCACACTCAAACCGTTTTCCACTGCTACTATTTACAACTACCGCTGTTTTAACGACTTTCAATGCTGGCGTTCGTGGCCGTCCCAGTCCTATAATTACAGGTGTTGGACACCGTTGCTCGTAAATCTGCAAAGTGTACCAGATCTCCAGTGATTTAGAAACTGACGCGAACGGCCAAGGTCAGGACACAATTATGAATTATTTTCCTTAGAAACTTTTTCCAGCTACGTTGCTTTCTTTCCCCTATTATATACTGTGTTCACCCACGTACTCGGACCGAAGACTACACGGTCTACAGCAGAATATGGCAAGAATTGTCCTATCAGAAACGTTTACTTCTGCGCCATCCGTCTTTCTTTTTCTTTCTTTAAAAATAAATAATAATAAAAGAGGAACTCTTTTTTTTTTTTTTTTAGTTCAATAACTTTATTCACATTCCGTGGACATTTACAAATTTACAAAGACATGTGCATTGAAACATTGGCAATAATAGGTAAAAAATACACGTATAACAACCACTCCTTCACATACACATTTATACTTGCACCCACATGTTATACTTTTTCAATTTCTCTTGATGAAAGGGCATAATTAAATTGCTATCGTATAATGTTTATGACATTAGAATTATTTCCAGTTTGTAAAATTTTTTGCAGTAGAAAATAATGTACTCACCACACACACACATACACACACACGCTCGCGCCCAGAAAACGTTTTTCTACTGCTACTATTTACGGTTTTCAGTGCTGGCGTTGGTATCTTGGTAGTCATCTTGGTTTTAGTTTTTGTTTGAAGTTGAAAACAACAGTTCTCGGGCCTTTAAAGTCCCATAAAAACCGTTGCTCGTAAATATACAGGGGTGTCAAAGATCTCCTGGATTTAGAATCTGGCGCAAAAGGCCAAGGTCAGGACATATTCACGGAGCAATTTTAGTGAATATAACGTATTCTTAGAGGCGTACAAGGAGGATCATCTCAGTCTTTTACTTGGGAGGAGAAAGAAAAGTTTTGAAATGAAAGACTAAACAGGCTCACCTAAAGCCAACATAGAAAGGAAGCGAGAGGATAGGGGCAGAGAGAGGGGGGAGGAAGGTTAGGAACTTTTTTAATTAAAAAAAACCTTTTTCCTCATATTCAGATTCCATGAAGATTTACTTGTAAATATCGGTCATTGCCGGCCAAAAATAATAAATTTTTGCTTTTTTTTAAACCCCTCATGCGTACGCACACATTTATACAACTTCTTTCGTGCATACTTACATTATTTATTTAACATCAATCAAACCGGAAATGAAAAGAGAATACAAATAATATGTTCGTATACACTAGCGTGCGTACCCACACACACACGTTTACTTCTGCAGAAAAAAATAATCAAAGATAAATAAAAATAATAATAATTTAAAGGCAGGCTTCTCTCTGCGGACATGACAACAAAGAGGATGAAAAAATGTTAACATGCACACACTCTAGCACGTGTACTTAAGATAAAAATATTGGGTGATGGAGTGCCTCACCTTTAGTGTTGTATGTGTGTGGGAGGGTGAGGATGTGTGTTAAAGAAAGAGGTGTGGAAATTAATGTTAAAAAAATTAGACACAGGTGGTGGAGTACCTCGTAATAAGCAGTGAAAAGGGGGGGGGGGGGGGGGGGGGTTTTGTGTTGAGTGATGAAAATAATGATTTTAAGTAAGCCAAGTAAAATGTCTAGAGGCACAACGCCAACAGCAGAACTCAAATAAACGAGCCACTCTCGTCTGACAGAGTCTGTACTTTTATTAACATCACAAAGGCTTCATAAATTCCATATGACAATTGATGATCAATCACATTGATAATGGCCATTGTAGTAGATCTTCAAGTCTAATACTTCAAGATAACGAATCAGTCTGTCTGTCTGTCCGAAGTCCGCAACATAGTCGTCTAACGCGACATATTCAAAATATGAAGAAATAGTAGTTTAGAATACTCCCGTGATCAAATACTTCATCTGGCATTCACTCATAATACCGACATCACAAGAAACTGGGAGTATATCAGCGGACACATATTTGAGCATGGAGCTCACACAGACACGTTTATACACCTTGAGGACATCATCCAAAGAGACCGCAGCAGACGATACTCACTTCTACATCTCAGTACGTTTCTTCCTGCATAAATTAAATTACGTCATTGTTTTATGCGGTGTCGTTCCGTTCACAATCCCCTTCGTTTGTGCACGCCAGCGATTCACATAAGCGAACACGTCGTGCACGGCTGTTTGCCAGCGCTCTTTTAGTTGTTTCCCCTTTTTCCCTGACCGCGCTATTTATAGCTATCGTGTCAGAGGTCACGTGGTAACTTCCTAACTGGAAAAAAGGTGGCGGATTTTACTTTTGATAGGGCTTAATTAATGTTTTTAGGCTACTTTATTATTATAAATACCGGCTTCAATTTTGCGTAAAGCTAGACTAAAAATGTTAGAGTAAATTTTAGAACAAGAACAAACATTTTATCACAATTAGAACAGAAGATATAATAGTCTGAAATAGTGTAAAATTTACGTTTTTTTTTATATTTTGTTATGGTTTGTTTCTAATGCAATTTACACTAAAACGGTCACAATCAACATGCATAACAAATTACAGAAATCAAAAGTAGAAAACCTGCAGAAAATGGATATCAAAGTTTTGTTTTTGTTTCATGCGTCAAACATTAATTATTGAAACATTAAATTGCAAGTCCACATTTATTACCTTAAAATAACACACCAAATTGTCCCCAAAACATGAGAGCTAACAATTATCTCTCAATCATACATTACGATGGTCATGTAAAAACAAGTATGGTCATGAGTAAAACGAAATGTTCAATTTAATAGATAAATAGGTGTATTTAATAAATACATCTATTAAATGATTTCCACACTCTGTTAATTCTGTCACTCTCACGCAACAACAGCCATAATTTGCTCTAGCCCCAAAATTTCGCTCAATTATCATTCACACTTCCTTTTTTTAATAAGAGGAATCTGTACATTCACAGATGGAGAAATTTGTAACAAATGAATTTCCATTATAAATTTTAATTGTGAAGTTATATTTTTAATACTGCTTTTAATTTTGTAAATAGTGGAATGTATAAATTCTCCTCTCATGTGCCTGCTGCAGGTCTAGTGAGTCAGTAGATGTTTCAACAATATGTTTCCTAACAATGTGGAGAAATTGAGATCGCTTACGTTTTGTTGGCGTTCTGGTGACTGATGTTTCTCTTCTATGTTTAATTAGTTTTTGTAGTACAATAGGCTGTCCTCTGGATTTGCATTTTATGATATTAGTGGTTGTGAAGGTGGCTTAGCAAGTAACTGTTGTACTGTGATGTCGCTTTTGAAGACAGGCGAGGTGGATGTACTTGTCGTATGTATAGGGTGTTTATAAAGTCGCTGTGCAGTGAATTTGAAAAATATTTTAGAAATTACGTCACGAATGATGCAAATTTACGTCATGACATTCTGTGTTCCAATGCTGTGTTCCACAATCTCGTGTGCAGCATTACACAACAAACCCCAATTGAAAACCACATTTCTGGTGACGTAGTCTCGCCCGGGCGTAAATTTCACTGCATAGCGACTTTATAAACACCCTGTATAACTGACTTGGTAGGTGTAGATGTGGCAACAAAAACTGGCATGCTAGGGTGAGTAGTGTTATCCACCTCCAAATGAATAATGGTATCGCCTTTAATGTGAGCTGACACATCAACCTCCAGTTGAACAATATCATCACTAATGTGGGTAGGCACATCAACCTCCTACTGTACAGAGCTATCCTGACTACAGCTAACTGACTGACTACAGCTAACTGACTGACTACAACTAACTGACTGACTACAGCTAATTGACTGACTACAACTAACTGACTGACTACAGCTAAATGACTGACTAGACATGGAGGGGTCAGAAAGAACATCACAGGGGATAGAGCAGCTTTTTGTTTTTAAAACACCAAAAGATGTCTTTGCAACATAATTGCACAGTTGACATTCACTTATAGTTAAATTATGGTCATAGTCTTTCCAGATGTGCTGACTGTTTTCCGATAGTAACTTGGCTGTTTCAAGACACTTCTCATTATGCCTCCTTTTTGAGTTTTGTATTCGTAAGTAACACTTCTTACAAAATATAGTCGAATGCTGTGTGGGTTTATCATCTGATACGTTAATTCCAAACACAAAAAACAGATCATTAACGTAATTAGAACAGTTCAGTGCTTTCTGAATTGAACGTGTTGTTTTGGAAGTTAATGCTCTCTTGCCACAGGCTCTGCACAGTGCACTGGCACAATTCATATGATGCAAAACAGTATGTTCCATTTCGTTGTTATGTAGTATAGTTTACTTGTGTATGTATAAAGATAGAGGAATATTTGGGACTATCAAGTCTAACACCAGGATGTAGAATGCTTTATCTGTGAATGAAAGAAGATATACAAACAGTTACTTAGAATTCTTTGGCAGCCGTCGTGTGCACAGGATTGTCTACCAAAGAACACTAATGGAACAGTCTTTATCTCACACACAATTTTAAAAAAAAATTCATATTATAAATACAAGATTAACAAGACTTGAAAGATAGCTCAAAGTATGTGGAAGTAATCTATCTATAGCTTTACATGTTTTCTGACGCTTATATACGTAGCTAAATATCATTATAAATGAATGAAAATGCAAAAACAGATGGTGCTTTACAAAAAGTTATTTTTTTACAACCCTATTTAAGATTTGTGAGTATCGGGAATGCGTTTACAGTGATTTAAATGCTATAAAATGTGGTGACAATATGCTTGTTCTTGTAATGACAAACTCACAAAACTGACTACCACACATTCTCAAGATATGAAACCAAAAAAAAAAGTATGTGGAAATAATCTTTAGCTTCCCTTCGAGAAGTCTTTATAATTATAAACTCAAACGAATGGGCCGATTTTTAGATATTAAATTAATAAAAAGATTTTATGAATTTCCTCAAATGATGACGCTGTTTTCAAAAGTCTGTAACTCCGTCAAAACTAATTTCAAACAAATAAAAATGCAATCAAAAATAGAGCAGAGAACAAAGTTATAGTACACAAAAGAATTTTAGCGCTGTGTTTATCCAGAACGAGTGTGTAATGGTTTATATTTTACTGATTTTACACACACATCAGCTGATTTTCCCCGCCAAAAACTTAAATAGTCTTTTACGGTGCACACGAAAATTTTATACCCGGTGTCAGAATTCCGGTCACCGAAACTAAAAGAGCGCTCTGGTATAGGGCACAAACAGCCGTGCGTGGTGCGCACAGGAAGATTAAACTGGTGAAAAAGGGGAGGGGGTAGGATAGAGACCTTAGTTTAAAATAAACGTTTGGATTTAAGAATATTTGGCGGGTCAAGGATCCTGGATTTGGGTTATATGTTGCTGGGGGTAGTGGACAGGTTTTAAAATACGAGTCGCTCGCTTAATGAACAAATGTAGGAAAAGTACTGGGCGGATAAGTTTGTAATCAAATACTGATTTAAAGCGACATATCTATATTAAGGAACGAAATTCCGAGAGCAAAGAGCAATTTTAAATGGATGTCTGGTAGTGTCTTGGGAATTGAATTAAGCATAGTGACTTTGAAAATGTCTGTTTTTTGTTTCGTATGTGTGTCCAGTATGTCTTGTAAGATTTTCTGTGCTTGTATAATTGTACTACATTTATAGAAAATATGCTCTTCACTTTCCTGTACGTTTTCCTGGCACATCTTCCTGGCACATCTTGTATCGTGATTTTCGTTTTGATCTATGTGCTGCTCTTTCTGTGGTTAGTGTCATGTTATATAAAAGTCGATATGTGACTTCTCTGGCTTTTGGTGCGATGCTTTTGTTGTGAAGATCGGTGAACATCGCAGTGTAATCTGTTATAAAGTAATTGTAACCTCTTTTAATTCTAAGGTGTAAAGATGGTGCTTGTAACTTGACTAAGTGTTTGTAAATTTTGTTTGTTTTCTGGTTAATTAAAATTTCGTGTACTCTAATGCATGTCTTGTAAAAAGGTGTTAGTGTGCCGAAATGATGTGGGACATTGTTCTTTAGTGGTCTGAGTCTGGCAAGTCTGCCCTTCGAAGTAATGGGCTAATGTTTGTTGTTCTGGTTTTCTTATTTTATTTCCTACAAGTTTGATTCGAAGTGCCTTTATTTGTGTCCCTATATCCTGGAGGGCAATTCACCCGAATCCTTTCTCTTGCATGAGTGTTTGATGTTTAATGCTAAATAAAGTGTGCCCAAACACGAAACGCCTAATCTCCTTGTTTATCTCTGTCACCGTATGTTGTGGAGGGTCAAAGACTGTAGCAATATAAATTATTTTTTTTAATAATAAAGCAGTTCACTATTGCACTTCTGGAAAAAATGGTTGTATTTTTGTATTTGTAGCGGTGTAGTGTGTCTGTGATATGTGCGAGAAAGTTCTGCCACGTGACTTTGTGTGTGCGGTTTGAGAGAGATGGGAAGTATATACCGTACAGTTTCATGTTTGTTGTTGACGTTAAATCGAAGAGAAAATCCGCTTTGTTTTTTTCCATCTGCCTATACCCATAATTGTAGACTTATGGACGTTTAATTTTGACCCACTACCTTTACCAAAAAGCGTGAATGTGTCTAGAATATTTTGTATAGACCTATCATTGGGGAGAAAGAAGATAGTATCGTCTGCATAGGCAAGCAACGTTTTTCCCCTTTACCATGAATAAAAGTGTCTCTGATAGTACTGTCTTGTCTAATTTTCTTTAACAGTGGTTCTAGAGCGAGTACATAGAGTAGAGGAGAAAGGGGACATCCCTGCCTAACAGATCTTGTCAGCCTGAAGGTCCCAGTAAATGAAAGTAACCTTGCTTTCAGGTTTTGTATATATATAATTTCAATCCACTTTCTAAAGTATTCACCAATGTTGCAGTGTAGTAAAGTTTTATGGAGGTATGAGTAGGATATTCTGTCAAAGGCTTTTTGTGGTCTAGAGAAAGGATTGACGACTGGCAATCCTTCTGATGTGTGTAGGTGATGATGTCTCTTATGAAGTGTGCGTGCTGATGAATGTTTCTGTGCAGGACACTACACTGTAGGTCTTCGTGTATGAGTGTAAACATGAAAGGTTTGAGTTTGTTAGGGTTTTTGCTAAAATTGTATAGTCTGTGTTTAGGAGTGATATTGGTCTGTAGATTGTAAGCTTTGTTTTGTCCGGATCGTCTTTAGGGATTAGAGTGATGTATGACAGTTTCAAACTAGATAGAAGTTCCTTTTTTCGAATGTTCTGAATATACCCTTAGTAGGAGAGGGCCTAAAATGGGGAAGAAATGTTGGTAGAATTCAACTGTGAGTGCGTCTGTTCCTGGTGACTTGCCTTTTTGCATTTCGATATTGTTCTAACTCTTCCTGTACTGTTGTGAAGTGAGATGCTGTTTTATCAATTACAGTTGCGAGTTAAATGGCTTGTTCTATTAGCTTTTCCTGTCGTATTTTGTCTCTGTAAATCTTGGTTGACAGTATTTGTGTTCTCTCTCACATATATACTGAAGCACATTAAAAACGCACCACTATTATATATACTGATGCCGAGAAGCTGGCAAAAAAAAGTGTGGGAATGGATTTTCCCCGTGTTTGCCATGAGGTAGAGAGCGAATGGCTGCTGGAATGGAAAGTGCAAGATTCAACCCACGGGTGTGTGTACAGACTACATGAAAACGATGAAAGTTACACGTGCAACACGATTCCCAACAGCTATGACCCTGAAAATGTGTACGCGTTGTGGCAGTATACTCGGTATAAAAAGGCCGTTGAGACAAAACACCCAGTACATGTGCTTGAAATGCCACGACTATCTGAAAAAGACCGCCAACGAGCCATTGGTATGTTGGAGACCGGAATGAGCTCGCGGGCCATTGCCAGAAGGATGAATTGCCACCACAGCACTATTGTACGTCTCAATGAACGTTACGGAACCACTGGCAGTGCCCGGGCTGGTCTCCGGAGTGGCCAACCACGAGTTACTACCCCTGCGCAAGATCGTCATATTGTGCTGAGTCACCTAAGGAATCGTACTCTCCCGGCAAGTCAAACAGCAAGAGCAATAATGGGTAGACATTCTCTCTCAGTCATAACGTCAGAGTTACAGGCCTTTTGCAAGACGACCAGACATCGTTGTGATTGTTGAATTTCCTATGCAGTGGAGGTAAGATTCAACATACGTTTGCAGATGTGATATTTGTGTGTGACAGATTCAACATATCCTTTGCAGTTATGCGGATTTAGCGACAAAACCGTGTCAACCGATTTCGAGGTGGCAGTATTTACATTTGGGGAGGATTCAGTTTTCACCATCGCTTGCCTCTTCACGTCTTCCGTGGAAATGTTAATGCTGTGACATATCGAGATGAGGTTCTGGATGCACTGGTTGCTCCTGCGTTCACAATTTATCCAGACTTGCAGCTTCTCCAGCAGGATAACGCACGTGCATTTTTTTGTATTTTTGGTTTTCTCCCTTGCCTGCACAGAATGCAATGAATTTCATAACAATCAAATGTACAAATTAATGACCAGCATGGATTCATAGGAAAATGAATAAAGATTCCAAATATATAAACTTGTACAAACTTATATTTACATTTCACACTCTGTTCCTGGATCATACAGGTGGTGCGTTTTTAATGTGCTTCAGTATAGTATTCTTTAATAGCTCCCAGTGTTGTTGTATGTTTTCAGTGCGTAAATCTTTTGTGTATGTAAGAATGAGTTGCGTCATTTGCTCTAAGTGTGTTTTATTTTGCAGCAGTGTGTTGTTGAATTTCCTATGAGGTAAGCGTTTGGATGTGATATTTGTGTGTGTGTTGTTTACAGTTGCCAAAACCGCTTTGTGGTCTGTGAATTTGAGTTGATTCTGGTAAGTGTTTGGACTCGATTGTACAGTGCGTTGATGGTGTAAAAAAATTTTCTAATCGTGCGGTTCTGCCATGTGCGTTGTTTGTGTGTGTGGTGTCAGCCCCCATGGAATGTGTCTATCTGTAGGTGTCCTTTAAGCTGTGCATGTCTACAATGGTTTGTAGCATATCTAGCTGGTGAGTGCCCCCCATGTTTGCCATCCAAATTTGTGTTTTGACATCCCCGCATATAACATCCATTTTTGTCAAAAAACAATTAAAATTTCCCCCCCCCCCCCAATATGATATTTTGTCCCCTGTATGAATGCGTACGTAGGTTATCTAGGCTATCATAAAACAAGGTTTGGTGTCTGTAATCAGGTGGTGCATGTATGTTTACTATGGCGTATGTATGTGTGTTGTTTCTTACCTGAACTATGGCTATTCTACCTTTACTATCTCCATTTTTCCTGATAATTGCCCACCTGTTCGATATTTGTACGATAGCTACCCCTGACTCTATATTCGGAATATTAAGGCTAAAACATGAATGTCTAAGCTCATTGTATCGTGATATATGATGCGTGTTCGTCTGTGTGTATGTTGGTTTCTTGAACCAGTATAAAGTCTGGATGGTATTTGTGTATGAGTGTTATGAAATGTTGTAATTCTGTGCGAAGGCCTCGAATATTAACACTAATTATTCTAATTTCTGCCACCATTCCTGAAATGTGTTATTTGCTAATAGTGTACTCGTAATTACATAAAAATGGATGTTTGAGGTCAAGGGAAAACGTCTTTACTCTGTGTTACCAGGGCTATCCAGCACAATGACGAGTCTCGGGCTGGTGTCTGACAGTGTTTTACGTCTGGGTGGTGTTTCCACGTGTTGCTTGTTTGTCTTTTCTTTGTTTGGGCTTGTTGGGCTATTGTTTTTATAAGCTTGTGCTGGAGTAGGAAAATGCTTGGGGTACATCATCGTAAAGTTCGGTTTGTCTTTTGTAGTGACGTTGTCCTCAGAGTGATGTCTTCTTCGTTTATTATATCTCGTGACTGTTTGGAAACCCTCTTTGTCTGCAGGCTGGCGGGGAGGTGGTATTTGTTGTGCTTGTTTATCTGGTTTTGTACGTGCTTCGTTTCCTTTACTTTTTCGGGGGTACAGTACCTGTTTGTCCAGTGGTCTTCTTGCATGCAAAAAGGGCACGCCGTATTACGTCCTGACTCCTGGTATAGTGACGAATATTTTGTGTTTGTGTTTTTCCCCTGCCCTTTGATTTCTAAATCCACGTAGTGGGGAAGGGGATCTTTGGGTTTACAAAGTAGGACCCACTTGTCCATAGCATTCTTTAACTGGTATGTTTCTGCCTCGGCGTCTCCTGAGACAGCTACAGCTATCTTTCTTGCCGCCTCTTTTTTTCAGTAACCTGGCACTTTCTGTAGCTGTTTATTTGTCGCGATGAGGTTCCTAGTTCCATATCTACAGAATGGAAGCATATCAATTATATTGTTTTAATACAGAGCTGAATTCATTTTTCACATTATGCTGACAATTCTGATGAAAAGGCTAACAGTTTTTTTAATGACAGCTTATGGGCTATCAGAGAAGACAGACCTCTGCACGAAGTCAAACTGATACTATGTTATTCAGTGCTACAGTAAAAAAAAATGAAAAATAATAACTGCCATGAAAAATTCATGAGTAAAAAAGGGCGTTAGGGACTTGAAACCTGCAGAAAGAGACTGTATGACTGCTCGAAAGAAAATTAGTCGCTGGAGGAACTAGTATCCATTAATGGATATTCATAAACTAGCATAGCAATAATCAGTACACAGAGCTAAACAGACTATTTACTAATCAACAGTAGATGGAAATGGTCACATCATGAATGTTATATGTTACTTCCATAAAAATGGAGCTTTATTATTTTACCATGAACTTTGTAACATTGAACTTTAAACTGTAGGCTTCAGCTCTGCTGAGAGATTGCCTCTGACACAGACTTTATCACTTTACATCAGATCATCAAGGCTGAAGTACCAGCTCTGTTAACACCATAAGGTGTTCTAACATGCTCATTGAATTATTACTAGTATATATTCTTGATGAACTAAGTGCAACCCTTCTGTATTAAATAATTTCATGACTGCTATGAATCATTATGATTACTTATGACATTGTATGTGGTTTACACCCGATGAGGGTCTCTGAGGAGACTGTGACTAAATATCTTACCCTTCGTTCATCTCTCCAGGTTTGTACTTTTCAAGTTTAAATTGTGTTTCATCCATTCAATTTTCCTATTGTCCTCTCAACCCTCTTTACTTGGCTGTCATGAGATGGATTTTGGGGCGACCTCTTTCCGATCTCTGTTTCACTACGGCAGTAATCAGTTACATGTTTTTACTTATTTTATTTGCGTAATTAGAGCTTTTGCCTAGCTTCATAACAAACAGAGCGGGGGAGGACAGTGAATATAACCTGACGTTTCAGTCAGTCACATTTACTGTGAAGATCGTTTGCCAAGATGACACAACCAGACCTTGCCAGAGTGAAGCCTAGAATTCAAAAATCCATTTTATCAGACCGGACACCTTTTATTGGAGAATCTTGACGGACGTACAAAATAGCCCAGGAAATCTCTATCATTTTAAAATAAGGACAATCGGAATATCTGAGGAAACTGTACAAATAAAGTCAGAGAGGGAATTAAAGTTAGAATTAACGGCCCCAAGTATACGTGTAAAAAGGCATCGGCAGTGCCTTTAACTTCATTCATCTGAGCAAAAAGTCTGTGAGCCAGGATTGGCGTAAGCTGGAACTTTACATTCTATATTTTCATTACTAACATGTGAACTAATATGTATATATTACCATGTGACTATCAATATGTGAAATCGCTAGTGGATGTCCCAGTCATTTGAGGCTGGCAACCTCAGCGCATAGAATAAAGATTTCATGAACCACCACTGCACGGGCTGGCGACTGCTTTATTGCTAGTTTCTTACAGAGAACTAAAAGCATAAAGTAGTCCCAAGTTCCATAGGGAGCAGAGAGGGAATGGCGCAAGAAATTATGTACATTGTAATTATAATACTTACAGTTTTAAACCAGTGTAAATGTCGATGTTAACATATTCAATTTATATTGTGAACACTTTTCAATCAGTGGAAATGTAAATGTAAACATATTCTATCTGTACTATTACCCTGTTCATTTAAATGTAGTGACTATAAAAGCTATTCCATTTAAATGTAAAGAAAGTTTTCTCTCGAAGGATTAAGTTTAATTTACATCGAGGGTAAATTCTGAGATAAATGGGATGGTGGAATAAGAAAGGGGACACATAAGTATGTGTCGGGAAACACAATGCTCAGGAGAGCGTTTCGTTTCTATTCTTTTATCACAGTTGTTGATGGTAGTACCAGTTGAAGAGTACTATCTCGGGAACAAGAAGGGAACAGTGACCAACTTTGTAGACTCTCCCTGACACTCATGGGGACGAGCTGCACCCTACAACCTTGACCATCGACGAGCGTGAGCAGTGGAAAAAGAACCAACCCAGCGGGAGCAGAACAACCTCTGGCAGCTAAGTGCAATATATAAGCTGCCACGTGAACTTTTTTTTTAAAATTCTATCATTAATCAATGATGAATCCTTTCTGTTAAACTATTCAATTATTTTTAAACTTTTAAAACTTAAGTGATTATTAAATTGTGTTATTTGTAAATGTACAAATTTAACTTCGATTTAATCATTTTAAATGTACTGCATGTTTGTCTCAGTCAATTTACTGCACACACTAAACAGAACTATAACAGAATAATAAGAATTCCACTGAGATAGTAATTCACACAACATCTCTGTAGCCGTGTCGATATCTGCTTTGATGGCCTCCGCTGGAATGTAATCAGGTCCAGATGCCTTTCCATCTCTTAGAAGCTTTATGGCTCTCTTTATTTCTTCCTTCGTTGGTCTTTCACCGTTCATTTGGCTGGATGTCCGGGGGGTTTTGTGGAGCTGGTCTATTGAGAAGGTCCTCAAAATATTCTGTCCACCCCTTCATCTGCCCTTGTACATCGCTGAGCAGCCCTCCATTCCCGTCTTTTATGAGGCAACTTGCCTGCCTGTATTTCCCTGTCAGCCTCCCTGTGCCGCTATACAGTTCTCTCACATTAAAGAGAGACATGAGTGGCTGTTGTTTTTCTGTTGTCAAGTGTTCTACTTCTTTATTTCCTACGAGTGCCTGATAACATACCTTTATGTTTGTCTCATATTAATTTACTGTTTACAGGCCTCGGGTTTCCCTTCCTTATGTGTTATAAATGTTTATACAATACCAAACCTACCCTCTGTCCTGTTCTTACTGTTCTAAGTCTACTATCATTTACTGGACACAGTATTAAGGTCTTTGTCTTGTGTGGACTGGCCTATACTGTATAATAGGGGAACAACATAAGTGATTGCATCATTAATAGGCTGAACTGCCCATAGTAAACTTCCGGTGTTATGTCTTGCGGTTCGCAAGCATCATTTTATTGGTGATGCGTAGATGGCAGGGAGGATAGTGTGATTCGCTTGCATAGCTAGGCGGGGTTGTCGCACGGAAGGTCTAGGGTTCGAATCCTGGGTGAGCCACTCATGTCTGTTGTTTTTCTGTTGTCTAGTGTTCTACTTCTTTATTTCATACGAGTGCCTGATAACATACCATTATGTTTGTCTCATATTAATTTAAGGTAGACATAAGGCTATCAGAACATAAGCTCCTAGAGAAAAGATGGGCAGGCTGGGGCGAGAGGCACACTATTGAAAGCCCCGGGTAGGAGAGTGATCAGCATGTGTTGCGGCCTGCTTTGTTCCCCAGTCGTGGGCAGGTTCAATTAAAGATGTGTTGCCTTTCAAGAGGCTAGCACGCACTGACACGAAGAGAAGGAAGAAGTGAAAAGAAGGGAATTGTTGGCGACTAGGCTGCTTCCCTAAGTCGGAGAGAGCGGAGGAGTGTTGATCTATTCTACCATAAACTCAGATGCAATTGACGATGTCTTTTGCAGGAAGACATTTAAAAGTATCCGCGAGTTTAAATGACGGTACTTGAACATTTATAAGTTTCTAAAAGTCCAAATTAAATATCTGTAATGAGACAATAAAAAGAGAAGTTTTGTCTGTGTGTCTGGGGCTGTTTTCGGGATCGCGTTTAGCATAATCGCTCTGTAAGTGTCTACGGGTTGTTTCGTCTGTAAGGTAATTATATCTTGCAATGCTTTCCTCATAGGTGTGACTGTACTGCACGTGTAGTAAATGTGATCTTCAGTTTCTTGTATGCGTGCTTTGCACAGCTGACATTGTGATATTTGCTTGAAACTGTGGGCTTTTCGTTCTGTTGTGGGTGTCATGTTGTATATGAGTCTAAATGTCACCTCTCTTGCCTTGGCAGTGATTTGAGGGTTGTGTAAGTTGGTGAATGAGTTGGTGTAATTTGTTTTGAAGTATTTCTGTCCTTTTTTAATACCGAGATTGTAGTGGGGGTGTTTGTAGTTTGACTAAGTGTTTGTAGATTACATTTGTTTTCTGGTGAATTGAGTTTTCATGTCTGTGAATGGCTTGTATGCAAGACTTAAAAAATGATTGTAATGGGCCGAAATGGTTATTGAGTTATTCAATGGTCTCAGTTTGGCGAGCCTGAGCCCCATGTAATAGTGTGCTAGCGTGTGTTGTTCTGGATGTCTGATGATGTTTCCTATATGTTTAATTCTAAGCGCCTGGATCTTAGTCTTTATATCCTGGAGGGCAATCCCTCCCTGTTTCTTTTCTTGCATAAGTGTCTTATGTTTTATGCTGTAGATTGTGCAACTAAAAAAAAATCTTCCGATCTGTTTGTTTATATCTGTAACGGTCTGTTTTTGGGGGGTCGAAAACTGTGGCTACGTATAGTAATTTAGGAATGAGATACGTGTTTACAATCGTGCTTCGTGCAAAAATTGTTGTGGTTTTGAATTTGTATCTATGTACCATGTCTGTTACTTGTGACTTTAGTTTCTGCCATGTATCTTTGTGTGTGCGGTTTGGGTGTGAAGGAAATGTGATGCCATAGATTTTGATGTTGTTTGTTGGTACAAGACCAAATGTAAAGTCTGCTTTGTTTTTTTTTTCATTTGCCTTTGCCCATTATTGTTGATTTCTGTACGTTTAATTTAGCTCCACTACTTTTGCTGAAGTCCTCGAAGGTGTTTAGGATGTTTGCAATAGACTTGTCGTTTGGTGGGGAAAAGGTGGTGTCGTCTGCATAAGCAATCAACTTCTGCTCGCCTTTCCCTTAAAAGTATAAAAGTTAGTTGCTTATCCTTTACAGGACGTGGCAATCAACCCCAGCTTTTATTGGCTGTTTGTGATTTTTCTAGGCAATTTTTTTCATTCAGTAGTTTGCCATTGCTTTCTGAACGGTACGGCGCTTATACCATTGTTAAAAATCCACACAAAGCGATCTGCTACCAAACCGCCTGCAGCAGGTTTCGAACCTGGTATATCTGGATTATGAAACTGCGTTCATATCCATTAGGCATTAAAAGTATAAAGGTGCCCTTAATAGAGTTGTCCTTTCTAATTTTTTCTAGCATGGGTTCTAGTGCTAGAACATAGAGTAGGGGGGAGAGAGGGCACCCCTGCCAAACGGATCGTGTTAGCCTGAAAGTGTTGGTGAAAGTATGATTCACCAAAACCTTGCTTTCGGGTTCCATGTAAAGGATTTCAATCCATTTCTTAAAGTTTCCACCTATGTTGCAGTGTAGTAATGTTTTGTAGAGGTAGGAGTGTGATATTCGATCAAAAGCTTTCTCTTGATCGAGGGATAGGTGCGTGTAGGTGATTATGTCTCTGATGAAGTGTGTGTGTTGGTGGATATTTCTGTGTTGAACGCTACACTGCTGGTCTTCGTTTATGAGAGTGGCCATAAATGGTTTTAGTTTGTTAGAGTTTTTGTTAAAATGTTATAGTCTATATTTAAGAGCGATATTGGTCTGTAGTTTTTAAGGAGTGTTTTGTCAGAGTTGTCTTTGGGTATAAGAGTGATGTATGACATGTATGACCCATACAGGACACAATTATGCATTTTACAAAAAAAATACCAGACATAGACAAGCAAAGTCAAGACGCTGAGCTGACACTAACAGACATAACACTTGCAACAAACATTGTGCAAAAAGACAAGTCACCAGGGCCAGACGACTCACGGCAAAGTTTTATGCTTGGAGGAAGTTCTTTTTTCCCGAAAACTTGAGTGTATACTTTTAGTAGAAGGGAACCTAAGATGGGAAAGAAATGTTGATACAATTCTGAACGTTTTCTTCTGTGTACAGGTTTCTGTAGTAATCTTCAAATGCCTGTACTATGTTTTGTGTTTCTGTCTGTAGATCTAGATCTACTATTTGCCCTATCTGCCTGCAGCGTTGTATGTTTTGTTATATTGCCATGTATTGTTTACTGGGTGTCTCTTGCACGATTGTGTTCAGTTTCGTCCGTTGCGTGGGTAATGTTTCTCTATGTACTTTGTCGCTATGGATTTCTGTCTGTTGCAGTTTTGCTCTTTTTTCTTTCAATTCCAGGAATGTTTTCTATCATTTTAGGGAAACGATTTTGTTTCCAAACTGGAAGCTTGTGTGCAGTGTAGATGGGTTTAACAGTGGATATTTCATCTATGGATACTGCTCTCATTTGTGGTTTGGTTGATTCTACAAAATTGCTTCGTTTGAGTCTTTGCCTTCTACAAGGGGATTGACATAAGTCTTGGGCCTGACCATGAAGGACATGTCACAGAGAGCTGAAATTTTGTATAGTGTTTATTCCTTTTCAATATAGCCACCGTCTGAATTGACACACTTCTGCCATCTCTGCTTGACTTTGAAAAGACCTTGGGAGTAGAACACCCTATTTTTCAAACTAAACCATTCATCATATGCCAGTATAACCTCTTCATCGCTGTCAAAATGATTTCCTTTTAGCTGCTTTTTAAGGTTTGGGAATAGAAAAAAGTCTGATGGAGCCAAATCTGGAAAATATGGTGGGTGTGGAAGAATTTCAATATTCAAATCGTTGGCTGCTAGCTGCACAAGCCGTGCTTTGTGAGAGGGCGCGTTGTCTTGAAGCAAAGGAAGATTTTGAGTGCGCAATATCCCTCGTTTCCTGGTCACAACCTTTCTTAGTTTTGTGAGAAGATCTGCATAGTACTGTCCATTAACTGTGTTGCCACAAGGCAGATAATCTGTCAAAAGGACACCTTTGCCGTCCCAAAAAACAGTCAGCATCACTTTTCCTGCAGATTTCTGCGCCCTCGGCTTGACAGGTGTTGGGGAGCCCGGGGTTTTCCATTGCATGCTGGCAATTTTGGATTTGGGGTCATAATGGTGTACCCAAGTCTCATCTACTGTCACCATGGTCTCCAAAACATTGTTTGACTGACACTTTTTGAGCAACTGTTGACAGCAATTTACCCTCGTTTGCTTCTGTTCACGTGTCAACAGTCGCGGAACCCAGCGTGCACACACTTTTCTCATGTTCAGTCTGTTGTGTAAAATTCTATAAACTGTTGTTTCATTTAGTTTTACTCTACTAGCTATATCCACAATTGTCATTTTTCGATCCTGGTCAATGATTTTCCTCACTCTTGTTGCATTTTCATCGTTGCACTCTGAGGCTGGTCTATCAGATCTTGGCAGATCAGCAACATTTGAGCGGCCGCACTTAAACTGTTGACACCAGTTTTTTTTACCGAAGTATATGAAGGACAAGAATCACGAAACACTGGTTTCATCTCCCTGTGTATTTCTGTAGGTTTTTTCCCTGAAACATCAGCAATTTTATCACAGCTCTGGCCTCCTTCTTTTCCATTGTTTTGTCAAATCTTTGGAGCAGCAGATCCGGTCAATAGGGTACATTGCGCCGTGCACCATAGCGGGAAAACCCATTGAAGAAACAAACGCGTACTTTACACATTCAGTGCAAATATGTTGAACTTTAAATGTGCCAAGTTTCATCTTCCTCCTGTGACTCCTTCATGGTCAGGCCTAAGACTTATGTCAATCCCCTTGTAAGAGCATTTATTCTATGGCACATTGGGTGGTCTGTTAGTCTTTTGAATTTTTCGGCATGTTGCTGAGCCCTGCAGTCTCTTCTATCTGTCATTGGCTGGAGGCATGTAATCTTTTCGAGTTCTTTTATAAGTGTTGACTTCATGCCTTCCGTTATAATTTTCATTGCTTGATTTTGGAGTCTGCTAATTTTATCGAAGTTTGTCTTAGCCGCCGTTGCCCATGCTGCCATGCTATATTCAAGGACTGGCCTCACTCGCCCTGCGTACAACGTCTTAAGCACTTTCTCATCTGCACCCCAAGTTGTTCCAGCAAGTTTTTTGACACCCTGCTCTAATATAAACTTTTTACTAGTCTGTCCTTGCAGCTGTACTCTGGCGGTTCTATTTTCAAGGTAGTGACCAACCCATTTGTACATTCGCCCACATACACCACTTCTCTGCAGTTTGACTGCAGTTTGGACCCATGCATACACAGATGGATCAGCAACAAATGCAACAGAAAATGGAGGTGGGGGTGTCTTTCTGACCTTAAGCACTGGTGCAAAAAAAAGGCTGTCAGTGGCGACAGGACGATTCTCCAGCAACTTCAGAGCAGAGGCAGAGGCCTTGAAAACTGCAGCAGAGGTTATATTGACAGAAGAAAGCGCAGAGAAACAAGTTGCTTTCTTTACTGATGCACAGTCAGTATTTGCAACGTTGAAAAGCCAAAATAATACAGACCTGGATGATCTCAGAATAGTGCTCCACAAACTTTGTCAACGATTCAAAATTGTTGTGATCCAATGGATCCCATCTCATTGTAACATCACCGGCAATGAAGAGGCTGACAGAATGGCAAAAGAAGGTTCACATCTACCTCAGCCTGATGCAAGCATGACTTTTGAGGAGGCAAAGAGTTTTATCAGAATCAGATACAGAAACAAATGGAATGTAGAACATCCAGGGCACACACAGAATGATGCTTACTACCAGCTCCACAGAAGAGAACAAGTGGTAATCTTCAGACTCCGCACTGGCCACAACAGATTGAGATATCATCTATTCAACAAGCTAAAGATAGGAACTACCGATCAGGGTAACTGTGGCACTGATAAAATGACTGCTGAACATCTGCTTCAAAGTTGCCTCTTATATGTGGTACAGAGAAAGTGCATATGGCCGACGTCAGCTCCTTTCGTGGAAAAGCTTTACAGGGATTCAAATAGCCTCAAACTGACTACTGCTTTCTTTGAGAACATTCAAGTGGACGTCTGAGAGTGTACGAAGAAGAAGTTTCGTCCGTAGTAGGGCGCTCTGAAACCTGTGGTGCTTGTATTGTTCTAGCTGGTCTTGTAACGTGAGGATGATGGGTGCATTTATGTCTGTTTGCTTTGTTAGCTGTATTGCTTCCTCTACTAGTTTCTCTTGCCTTATTCTGCTCCTGTGTATCATAGCTGACATTAGCTGTGTTCGTTCACGTATTGTGTTCTTAAGTATTTCCCAGTGGTGTTGTATGTTGTCTGTTGGTATATCGGTTGTGTATTTAAGGATGAGTCGAGTCATATGATCTTTGTATGTTTTGTTTTGGAGTAAAGTGTTGTTGAATTTCCAATGTGGGGAGCGTTTGAAATGCGTGCTTGCCTGAGTAGTACTAATGGCTGTGAGTATTGCTTTGTGGTCTGTAAACTTTAGAGTTTCTGATAAGTATCTGGCCTGAATTGTGTGGTGTGTTGATGGTAAATAGATCATTCTAATCTTGAGGCTCTGTTGTATGCTTTGTTTACGTGTGTGGTGTCAGTGCTTTGGGGGTGTGTGTGTCTGTATGCGTCTGTTAGGCTGTGGGTGTCTATTATGGTCTGTAGTATGTCTAGTTGGTGTGTGTTTTCTTTGTTGGTTCTCCTTATCTGTGCTCTAACGTCACCACCTATCAGATCCATATCTGTCAAAACACAGTTAAAATCCTCACCTAATATAATATTGTGTCCCCTGTATAAGTGTGTGAGTAAGTTATCTAGGCTATCATAAAATTGCGGCTGGTGACTGTGGTTTGCTGGGGCGTGTATGTTAACTATCGTGTATGTGTGTTTCTTGTTTCCTACGTGAACTATAGCTATTTTACCCTCGGTGTCCCTGTTTTTCCTAAGTATTTCCCACCTGTCTGATGTTTGTAGTATAGCTGTTCCTGATCCTGTGTTGTGAATGGCTAAGCTAAAACAAGAATGCCTTAGTCCTAACTGGGTTGTGATCTGTGATGCGTGTTCATCTGTGTGTATGTTGGTTTCTTGTAAAAGTATAAAGTCTGGTTTGTGTTTATGCATGAGTGACATGATGTGGTGTAGTTTGGCGCGGACGCCACTGATATTTATATTTTATTACGGCGTATTAAACGCACATAATTTCGTGCCTATTCAGAATTGTTACCCTTTTTTCCTACTGTCATTGTTCACGTTTCACGCTTCGATGCATGACAGGGCCAGACAATCGCTCATCCCTAAGAGATTTATTGAATCACTAAACGTAGCACATTGACTCCAGGTAGATGCGAGTATGACGTGTTTGATTTAGATTGCATACTCACTTCCGATTCGACAGCAGAATGGACTGGCAATACAGGTTTAATTGTGTAGACCACGACTTGTCGAGACAGGTAGTCGGTTTGCGACAAGTCATGTGATACAAGAGGTCTGTAGAGTCTGATAAACTATGTAATCAGACTTCCGAATTACTTGGGAGAGGTGATTATAGATAAACGCAATCTAGGAAGACATTTTGAAGAGTGAGCAGGAAGTGTGATATAAGTAAACTTTGATAACCTTTTACGGATATCACAACTCCATGTACGGCGGATGACTGTTTGAATTCTCAAACGTATGAGTCACGCAGGAAACCCATAAGCACTGGGTATAAATCTCCAAAAAATAAACACATTAGTATTCAATATAGAAGTCTTAATAATTTCAACCGTGAATTATTTTTGAATGATTTGCGAACTGCACCTCTCGCCAACGTTTTCCAACTTCCTGATACTGACGACGCCATCGCATATTGGACAATGACATTTTATAGTATTTTTTAATAAGCACGCGCCCACTAAAGAAATTCGCTTGAAAAGGCAAATTAAATCTCCAAGAATCACACAAGAAGATCTTGACGCATGACGCAGAGAGATTGGGCGCATAAAAATAAGGATATCATTACATATCGGACAGTAAAAAATAAAGTACAATACTTAATTCGCTGAGAAAAGAAAAACTGCTTTAGAAATTTAGTTCAGAGCAAAACAAACAGTAAAGAGATATGGAAGGCAATCAACACCTTAGTGAACAAACGAAATTTTCCAGACTCACATACTTCCAATACGCCACTTACTTGTACAGACTTCAGCAATCATTTTCAGGCAGACATCAACAATATAAAATCCGCCATTCCGTCTCCCCCTTGTGACAAGCAAATTATCAACGTTCTGCGAGAACAAATGCACTAACGCAATTCCCCCCGCATCCCTTTTATAACAGTTAACGAAGTTTATAACTATATTACTGGCCTTAAAGATAATAACTCATCGGGACTTGATGGAATCAGTAATCGAATACAGCGCTATGCTGCACCAGCTATTAGTGATTCACTGACATACATATACAATCAATGTATCGCAAGGAATTACTTTCCATCTGCTTTTAAAATATTCAAAGTATACCCACTTCTCAAACCAGGTTCAGCTGATAGTAGTAATCTTAGTAACTATAGGCCCATTTCTCTTATATCGTCGCTGTCTAAACCACTGGAAAAACACATCCACAAAACAACAATACAACACCGAGTCAATAATGACCTGCTAATCGGCAGTCAGTTGGGGTTTAGACCAAAGCATTCATGCCACACAGCCTTAACAAAGACGATAGACAATTGGCACTTAAACATCAATAACGATAATATATGTGGAGCAATCTTTGTATATTTCAAAAAAGCATTTGATATGATAGATCGTTATTTTAATAATAAAATTAGAAACAATGAAAGTAAATATTAAGCTGGTGAAGTTAATTAAATCGTTCCTGTCGGATAGACAACAAATGGTGTCTTACACTAATTCATTGTCAAACCCAACCGTTGTCAATAAGTGGTTCCTCGGGGCTCTATTCTCGGCCATCTTCTCTTTACCATATACATTAATGACCTTCCTCTGCACATCAAACACTCATCATGTGACCTGTTTGCCGATTGACTGTACTGTTTATACAAGTGATACAAGTTGCACTACAATCTTTACAAAACGATACACATAATCTTATTAAGTGGAACAACGAGAATCGCATGCAAATAAATATTAGTAAAACAAAATGTATGGTAATATCACCCAGGCATAAACTACAAAACTCGCAGAAAGCAACACTACAGTTCTGCATTGGAACATCACGAATTGAAAACGTAAATGAACACAAAATTCTAGGTCTCACTGTTGACCAACTCGTAAGTTGGAACTCACATGTACATGCACTCACAAAGCAAACACCTCAGAAAGTTTAACAATTAGCTAAAATTAAACATTTCCTGGATGAGGAGGCAAGGAAAGTGTTCTACATATCTCATTTACAAACGCATCTAGACTATTGTTCCACTATCTGGGATGGTTGTTCCGTATCCAACACAAAAAGACTCCACTCACTTCAAAAACGCGCAGTGCGCCTTGTTGCTGATAAACACCAATCACATTGTATAGATTTATATAATTATCTTCAAATATTACCCCTCAGGAAGCGCTTCCTATTTAACAAAGCAAAATTTAGTCACAAAATCCTGTCACGGAATGCTCCAACGTATCTTTGGCCGATTTTAAAATACAAAGAAAGACGTAGTCAGCGCTTAAACAAATTACAGCTACCCAAGCCCAGGCTAGACCTATTTAAGAATAGTTTAGCTTTCTCCGCTGCTCATCTTTGGAACAATCTTCCCAATGACTTGAAAAACACGCACAGTCCTTACACATACAATCGTATACTGTTCAAATACTTTATGATTACTGATTATATGCCACCCTAACTGATTATGTTTCGAATTAGTATCTATTATACTGTATGATGATCTAGTTTTTCATTACAATATACTTATTTTTAATTTTGTGATCCGGTACTGTTAATGTATGCTATTATACTGCTTTATAATGTTTCACTGCCCTTAAATTAATACTTTAAGTACGCTGGAAAATGTTTGAGCAACAGTAACAAAAGATGAGCAAGAGGATGGAAGAATGCAAGAGGGAACTGTGTGCCCGATTTTCAACCCTTGGAAAATTAATTTCTTTCGTATATGTCTGTCTATCTACCTAGCCTGATTCTGCTCTTGAGTTAGGGAAGGCAAAGACAAAAGGAGAGGAACTGGTTACCCCACTTCATGATGATGGGCCTAGTATTGTGAGGGCTTAAAAAAATTCACTCCCTACGGCAGTATCTGCTATGGGACTCAAGCTGCTCAGCTCCGGTAAAATCTCTCGCAAACACTGGAAAACACGACGAGTCCCTAGTCATTCTGTAGCAGACTGTTCGAATGTTTCACGAGTTCTTATAACACACCATCTGATTTTGCCTCAAATCACTGTCTAAATTACTGTATGAGGAATTTGATTTTTGTCAGTCTTACTGTTTGTTTGTTTTAGTTTTGTTTGTTTGTTTGTTTTTTCTCATTTAATATTTTATTTTATTTGTTTTTTTTTAAATTTATTTTAAAAAACATACTTTGATTATGATGAATATTGCAAATGTATGATGTTATATTACTTTTTAATGATAAATGCCTAAATAATATTTGCAGTAAATGGGGGATGAAAGGATACAGTATGCATGATGAGAGAGAGGGAGAGAGGAGGGAAGGGCAGAATGTCAGACGGGCCTACGTGCCAAATTCTTAACCCTTTGAAAATAAAGTTCGTTCGTTCGTTCTTCCTGTCACTCTTGGCAGTGTGGTTCCTCTATCACAAAGTACGCTTCATCGAGATGGAGACGCCACACCTTTTTGTTCGGGGGTACCTTTAATTCTTTTCTGACCTGGCACGTCCTTGTTGGTCCTTTCAGAAGTTTGAATGCATCTATGCCTTCTACAGTCCTTCCATGTTGTCTTCCATTCCTCGTTTATGGTTAGCTTGGCTCTGAATTTCCGATTTTGCAAGTCCTTATATTGTTTTTACTTATTCTTCCATATTTGGCAGTCTGGTCTGCCAACTCGTTACCAGCTATACCTATGTGTGCTGTAACTCACACTAGCCTCACACTGCATCCTCTGTTCCATAGTGATGTATTAATTGCAAGAATTTCTTCCTTAATGTCTGGCCTGTTGCACTTACCTGGGTGTTCTATTGCTTGTAGTGATGACAGTGAGTTTGTAAATTTCGTCACTTCTTCTAGCGGATTTTCTTCGATTATTTCTAAACTTTTTAGAATTGCTACCATCTCTGCGGTAAAAATCGAGGCCCCTTCAGTTACGCTGTAGCTCTTCTTAATTCCCAACTGTGGTATTACTACTCCTGCACCTAGTTGCCAACTATCATCCTTGGATCCATCAGTGTAAGCAGCCAGGCTTTGCTTAGTAAGTTGATTTATGAACTTTCTTACTATCGTTTTGGCTTTTTTATCTTCTATATTTTGCTTATTAATCTTTTCAGAGAGTCTGTAGTCTATGATTTGTGCTTTTAGTTCCCAGGGTGGTATTGTGTTTCTATATTTATTACTATTTTAATTGTATTTGATAGTTATTTGAACTGTATTAGATCTTCTATAGTTCTCTACCCTGTTGGATATCTTTCTGTATTCAAGGGGACGTCCCATACACTTGGTTGGTTTTTGACAAATGCTCTATGTGCTGGGTGGGTCATTTCTTGTGCTACTTTGCTCCAATAATTTAATCTTAGTAGCTGAGTCATAGACTATGCTGGCATAATTCAGTTTCCCCCTGATGAAAGACTTACAGAACATAAGCATTATTTTATTGCTGGCCCCCCATCCATTACCTTTTATTATCCTTAGCATATTTAGGAGTCCCCTACAGCTTTCTACTAAAATGTCTATATGTTTATTCCAATTTAGTTGTTTATCTAAAGTCATGCCCAGGAATCTAGTTGTTGGGGAGGTACATATTTTCTGTCCTTTAATGGTTATATTAATTTTTTTTTTTTTAAATTTCCCTTGCTAAATATCATACTAACTGTTTTGTCTACATTAATTTGGAAGCCCCAGCTTTTCATCCATTCTGAAACTTTATCTAATTGGTTTTGCAGTTTTTTGTAAACATAGTACAGGTTTTTTCCAGACCGCCAAAAGGCACAGTCATCTGCAAATTGTGATAATGCATTCTTAATGTCTTTAAATTCATCTGCTAGATCATTTACAACTATCGTAAAAATTGAAGGTGAAATCACTTATCCCTGAGGAATCCCATTCTGTTGTTCATATATTTCTGACTTATCGTTGTTCACCTGTACAGCAAAATACATGTCCTGTAAAATGTTTTCTAGATACTTATAGGTTTTACCCTTAATGCCAATCTTTCTCATCTTGTAAAGAGCTCCATCTCTCCAGCATTCATCATACGCTCTAGCGACATCTAAAAATACTGCCACTGTTTTCTCTTTCCTCTTGAACCCTAGCTTTACATCGTGTTCTAATCTTACAAGCTGGTCTACTGTACTTCTGTCTGCTCTAAACCCTGACTGGTTTGGGCTATATAACTGATTTTTTTCCAGGTAGAATTCAACTCTTTTGTTAACAACAGTTTCCAGTATTTTACCTAGTTGTGATGTTAAGGAGATAGGCCTATATGAACTTACATCATGGGCTTCCTTATTAGGTTTCAGGATGGGTACTATCATAGCTACTTTCCATGCTTTTGGTATCTTGCCTAAGCTCCAGATTTTGTTATAAAGGGAAGTTATTATGTTTATAGTTTTTTGGGTGCTTTCTTAAGGATTTCATATCTAAGTATATCTTGTCCTGGGGCAGTATTAGATTTCTCTTTTATTGCACTAGATACTTCTTCCTCTGTTATATCTGCATCTAAAATGTGTTTTTAATCTATCTGATCTGGTAATTCATTTATAAACTTCGCTTTAAGTTTTTCTCTTCTCTCGTTTTCTTCCTGTGCAAGGCTACTTTTTGCACTGACTGTCACGTGACCGATAATCTATTTTACCATCTTGTCCATAATTTGATTACTTTTTAAATGTCCTGGTTTTCCTCGTCATTTTGTATTTTCTTTTTCTTTCATTTTCTACCTTCGTGGCCAAACTTTTTCACCTTCTCAAACCCCACCCGAGGTTTGGTTACGTTCCGGCCTGTAGCGGTCAGCGAACGATAATATTATCTAAGCCGCACCTGGTCTGACCAGGGGAATATCTCTTACGTTTAAAGCCTTTGATCACGAGCGAAAGGGTCCCTGTGTTTGGCTTCCAGAACGCTGCTTCGGATCATAATATTATGCATCCTGGAAACAGGGGGAGACAAACCCGCGGTCAGTCTTTGGGTTTTCGCCCCTTAGACAAGATAGAGCATAATGTTATGCATTTCTCTACCTGGGGAACTTTCGCACGATTTCTTTTGTCTTACTCTAGATTACGTCTTTCGCCGAACTTCTGTAGAAATATGCAGGCCAGGTGTCCGGGGGGAGCGTCCCTTGTGATCTATAAGAGTAGACTGGTTTTAATAGACAAAGACATTCGTAAATTTTCCTGGCCCGTATATGACCATCATGAGATAAGGCAAACTTTAACACAGTACTAGAATGTGTTTGCCTATGTTCTAGTCATTTTCGGGGTGAGTTGACATATCTTATAATTATTATATTAGATTCATGTTAGCTTTTATATATCTGTTAGGAAAGTGAATTTATTTCTGGGGACTTCTCCTAGTAATTTATTCAGTGATAAGGTAGCGCTGTCTACGGCCTATTAAGTGGTGCTTAAACTGTTACGGTTTATCATGGGTTAAATGTTAAACTTACAATAACAGATATTAGGCGTAGAATCAGTCCACGAATGCTTACCATTGGGTTAAGAGTCAGCAAAAATTAACTGTCATTTCTGTAAGATAATGTCAGGTGTGGATTGCTCACTTAAAAACTGAATAGTGAGATGCAGGCAATAACCCTGGACTATAGGAGATAGTCACTTATTCCTTTTTGATAGATATTTCTAGTGGCAAGGGAGGATCATCTTATGCTTACTTGTGTGGCTAGGCACTAGTCTATAACTTTCCCTGAAAGCAGTCACCAGGCATAGATATAATTATATCTTATGATCTAGCCACAACTGTATTATTATAGCAATAAAATTGCATTTTCTTTGTACTCATTTGTTGAATGCTAATATATTTCCTCAAGGGGACATATGACTTATTTGGAAATGTCAAATGCTGTAATCTGTTTATGTAAATTCATTTAATGTTGTAAGATGAATAAGCATATTCTTTTAACAGTAACTACAGGTTAGGTTTCCTGTATGTTGAGATTGGGAGAAGAGGAGGAGATTTTGCTGTCAGAACATTTAATGACAGGTACCTGGGGGTGCAAAAGATATTAAGCCTATGCGGGCGCGTGTTGATAATTGATATTTTTAAGGAACAGGAGACATGGTTAAAGACAGCCCTAAACTATCATAGCAATAACTACAATAAATTTAATCCCATAGCGGAGCGAAACTTTCTGTATAAAGTTAGTGTGATTTATTATTTGCTTGAAGTAAAAGGGTGTCTCTTTTTGGGTCTCAGTTTCAGGGATAACCGAATCGCTAGAGCAGACTCTTCGATCTAGAGGGTTTCTGAATACCGTCAGCGTCACAAATCGTCAACCCCGTTCCTGAATCAAAACCCCTTTTTGTCAACGCCAAGTTAAGCTCACGCAGTGCAACGGAGCCAACGCAAAATCTGGAATAGCCAAATGCAGTAGTACCTCTCTACTCGCCTATTGGATTACCAGCCAGAGCATCGCGGCTTCCAGAATATCAAACCCGCCCAGCATGCCTATAGCAGAATTCCATATCACCCGCCTTTTTTGTGCCTAAACGGGGCACTCGGCAAACCACAGCCAAACCAGTTTAAAAAGAATTTACAGCCAAGCGGAGCCTTGCGCCGGATAAGCGCGCCTGGGACTTTTTTTGTCCTCAAGTGACTTCTTCTGGTGTATTTTCTGGATACTTAAAACCTCGCACGTATGAGCAGCTATCTATGGATAGAGTCTCCCAGACCACCTCGCGCAATTAGGGAGGAATTACCAATGATAGCGCCTATACAGTGATTTTATTCAGGTTAATTCCATCACCGATGGCGGATATATACGAAAAAACCACTTACTGGAGCTATTCCCCTTGGTCCCCGAAAGCGGACAGGCTGTCGCTAAGTTCATTCAGTTGGTCTGCAGGAGATAAACAGCGTCCCCCAGCCCAACTCGCGCCAGTAGGGGGGAGTCACCAATGATAGTACCAACAAGGACAGTTTTGTAGGCATAGTCCCTCACGAAGGATCTACAAGTAACACACTGTCTGGACTATTTCATCTGGTCCCCGAAAACGGACGGACTGCCACGCAGTTTATTCATTTTCGTAAACAGAAGGTAGAGTCTTCCAGCCCACCTCGCGCCAGTAGGGAGGAATCACCAATGATAGCGCCTATACAGTGATTTTATTCAGGTTAATTCCATCACCGATGGAGGATATATACGAAAAAACCACTTACTGGAGCTATTTCATATGGTCCCGAAAACGGACGGGCTGACACTCAGTTATTTCATCTCTCTGTGTTCTACAGGTTTTATAAATGGTGATCTGTGTGTGTGGTTGTTGGTGTATATGATTATTGATGACTATTGATGATTAGTTGATTATTGATGTAATTTTATGTTGTTGTGATGATATGCATTAATTCCATGCTTTTTCTTCTTTAATAAAGTTTACACCTTTATTAATACGCTGTTCACGACCTTTCCATCCATATTTGTATTTTTAGCTCTTTACTAGAATCTCTATGTATGATAAGAGAAAAGAGTGAGAGCCGGAGATGCTTAGACAGTAAAAGTGAGTTGAGGCCTGGAGAGAGAGATCCTTTGAATAAATCTTCTTCCAGGTTGTCTCAAGTCCATCTCCTATTTACACCTTATCTAAAGTGTAATCTATAACTCTGTCAGGCCACTATCCCTTGTCGATTTCACTACTGTTGTCCAACTCGACAAATACTCTACACTCAAACTCAACCACGACACTGACTTTATAGAAATATTCAGCAAGGGCATTAGCTTTTTCTTTATTTGTTTCTTCTCTCTTTGGTAGTTTAATAGATGGCATTATTGTTTTCTTATTGTTCCCTTTGATTGCATTAAGTTTATTCCATATTTCTTTAATTTTTGTGCTAGCTTTAAGTGACTGACAAAACTTCTTCCAACGAGTTTCTTTAGCTTTGAATATTATTCTGTTAGATTCATTCCTAATATGTTTATACTCATCATAGTTTTCATCTGTTCTGTTATTTCTATATTTTTGTAAGACTTTTTTTCTTCGCTCGTGAATTTCTGAACAGCTTTTATTCCACCAAGCAACTGGTTCTTTATTCCACTGAGTTTTTTTTTTCCTTATTAATGTTATTTATTGGTTTTAAGTGTTGTGGCATACTTGTATTTGTTATATATTTTATTGCTATTTTAAGAATTTCATTTGTCAGTGTCTCTGCTAACAAGTCAGTATCATCTGATTCCATGTCTTTATATTCCATCACTTCCAGCTCTGATTGGAAGGCTTCCCAGTTTGCTTTTTTACAGTTGAAAGTTGGTTTCTCTGATCCTGGGTTTGGAACAACTTTTTCTTGCATGGTTATAACAATGGGCAGATGATCTGAGTTTGTGTCAGGTAACACTTCCCAATTTGCATTGGATAGATTTTTAGTTGCTATGCTTATATCTATTGTTGTATCTGCCCCGTTAGTTTGTGGATTAATTCTAGTTGCTGTTTCATCGTTAAGTATTAGTAGGTTGTTGTTTTCTATAAAGTCAAGTGGGCGCTTTCCTGCATTGTCCGCATGTTGTCCACCCCAAGCATAATGATGAGAGTTAAAATCGCCTACTATGACTGTTTTGGGGCCTAGTCTGGTGATTATGGCTACTATTTCTTCATCTTTAATTTTTCCATTCTTAGTGTCACAGCATAATTATTCACTAAATTTTATAGTGGTTACACTGTAGTGTGACAACACTGGTATTCATCTTTGAATACCTGTCCAGCCGGTTTTGGCTAGAAGGGAAACCGGAAGAAACGGTTTGGCGGCAAAGGGAGTCTAGATATGTCCGCTCGACTGAGAAGTCGTTGATGGCCGTTGTCAGCAGCTTTTGCTGGGGAAAGTTATATGGATGCCACTATTGTTCATTACTTCTTGCCGTTATTTTCATGAGATCAGGAGTAGTGATTTGTTGCTAGTTTGATATTGTGCATGCTAGTGATTTCCTCCTGGATTGTATTTCTGATAAGCTGATTGCAATTATGTATTGCGTTTTGTCAGTAGTGTATTCCGCCTATGTGAGTGATAGTCATGGCGGTTGCTGAGTAGATTGTCTCTGCGACTATTATTTGGATATCTTGTTGAGCTATAGTGTGTGGCAAGTATGTGGCAGTTCTTTCAGTGCATTGTGCAATACATGTTCATGTGTATCGTCAGCCGGGTGCGGCTCCTCTGTGTGTAATATTCATTAAAAGGGCCATTACCTGTTACAGGTGTTATCATGTTATTTATGTCAGCTATTGTGTGCTATGGTTGTACCTTTGAGACAGCGAGCTAAGAGTCTATTGTGAGAGTGCCTTAAACCCATAGTACCAGTAGAGGTTTCGCTCTGACAGCACAAGTATTCTCATGTGTCTAGTTCTGACACTTAGCGTATACATCTAAGATTATTAGATTGTTTGGTTCACTTGCTATTGTTACCTCTATGCTGGTTGTATCAAATACTGTCCAGTCTATTATTTTTAATGTATCGTTTACTAAGATTGCGACAACCCTCCCCCCCCCTTTCCTTCTTTCCTATCGTGCCTAAATATCTTAAAACCCTTGCAGCTATATCTACTTCTTCTCTTCTTCTTTGATCCTTAGCCGCCGACCGTCAAAGCAGTCAGTGGCCATCACGCCTAGTGGCGTCTTGTAGGGCAACAACAAATTGATTCCACTTTGCTCGGTCGGTGGCCATCCTTCATACAGTGCCCCAACTCTGGTTCATTCTTTGCATCTCAGCCTCCACAGTCCTCCGCCAGGTTGTTTTTGGTCGGCCTCTTTTTCGTTTTCCTTCAGGGGTCCAAAGCATAGATATATCTACTATTGAGGTTTAAATGTGTTTCTTGGAGAGCATATATTGTATTAGTTCCTCCTGTCTCTGCAAGTAGGGGTGCAAATTTCTTTTCGATGCCCCTACAATTCCACTGTATAATTCTAAATCATGTCTTATAGAATTTTGAATATTAGCTAGTATCCCTTTTATTTTGTATTAAACTATCAAATTTAACTCTTATTCTGTATTGTCCCTATGTAGTGAAATTGACAGAGATACAACGGTAAAATATCTCCAAAGATAACATTTAAGGATAAAAACATAATGCGTAGGCTGCGAATAGTACATGATCGCCTAGACCGCGGGTCATCATCCTCCATAATAATTGACTCGCTAGACAGGAGGGGAACGGCGGATCAAAAAGGAAAAAAATATGACTGGAAAGGCTAGGAGACGCAATTGGGGGGGATGGAGGAAAGAAAAAAATCACGTCCCCCAAATTGACACGAGGTACGGAATTGGACGTTTTGCGATAACAAGCCCTTGATTTGAATTCAGCGGCTAAACGCAGATGTTAGGAATATTACAAAAATTAAAAAGTAACTTTTCTTTAATATTAATGTTAGGAATATAAAAATTAGCTGGCCGGATGGCCTATTCTGAGCAGTGAACTAATATGGTCTTAATTTTACAGACGGATAGATAATATTGAAGATAATGACAAAAGACAGTGTAGTTCACATCATCGCTAGACTGTATTGAATCTAAAAGTGTCGCAATTTGCACACAAAACCACGACCTTGGACGCAGGTGTTCAAATTTACTTAGTATGGGGGAGAGGGTTTTTGAGCGGTAGCTGTGTCTAAATATAACTTTTATCGACAAAATTTTGGAGGGGAAAGAAAGGTTGCTTCAAAAATCAAGCACAATTATGTAGAAACACAAGTAGAGACGGACAGACTAACAGATAACCATCCATACTTGACTGAAGCATGACTGAAATGACTTTAGTGTAGGAATTTGAATTTAAAGTAAAACTAGGCAGTGATTGGCCACAGACAATCATATTATTAGCGCTCAGAGCGTATTTGGGGCCATTCTTCAACAGTTGTTCAGTGATAGACACAGATTTTAAAGTGTGGTGATTTCCATATGAAAGAAAGTGAAAGAAAGTTAGGGACGCCATACTATAGCCAGCAGCTCAGCTGAGTTTTGCTAGCAATTCTGTGTTATTTATTCATAATCTGGTAAGATTGAAATTATTTCCTTATATATATTTTGAATATTGTTTCATGTTCGAGTGATTTGATACTGCCATATCAAAATCTAGCCTTACAAACTAGTAGGGATTTGCTCTGGACCCCCCGCCCAAGTCAGGGTCTAGGGACCAACAATGTACATTGAGAATAATGGAACATATTACCTATCCTCTTTTAGGGTAGACAACTAATAAATATTTTTCAGAACCTATAGTCTGGGAGGATCTAGCTGATGTAAAACCACCATGGTAAATGTGCTGTTTGGTCAGAGAGATCTGACCTGTCTGTATGATGTGGTTGTTGTGTCAGTGTTGTGTCCAGACGTGGGTAGAGAATAGATTTTGACACATGGCCCATACTTTGATTGCAGAGCTGCGAGTTTCTGTTGTCAACAAAGCAGTGACTATTCAGTTGGTGACTTTACTCGAGTGTATCTGTGCAGTACTTGTGACAGAGACCACCATTATTGCCCGCCAGCACGGAGAGGTGGGACCATCAGTTTTCAGCACCAGAGCTACAAATATAAGATGAGTGAGCCTCTGGTCTGCTGGACATTCACCAAAGTTGTGTAGTTACTAATACCCCATAAAAATTCCCACCATTTTCTGGACACTGGGTAGTCAATATAGACAGGTGTGATGAGGCCACCCCAACAGCACAAACAGTACATATCCTCCCAAGTAGATGACTACTAGAACATTTTAATAAAACTAACTAGTATAGTACATATATATGTACACTATTGCATTTATGATATAATATTCCATGCATTTCTTTCATAATCTCTAAATCTTTTAAAGTTCTGGTCAACCTAAAAAATTGATCCAGAACAAAATAAATGTAATATAATTTTATCAAAAAATTTTACACACTTGAGTTAGTTCAGTGTATTTTAACATTTGTTAATATTATTAGTCTTCTTAATTATTTGTGGGTGTATTTAGAAACTATCACACCACACTACACATCATTACCCTAGACACTTTACGTAGCCACATTCCTTAAAAAAAAAAATTAAGTGTGAGGTCGTAGTGGTAGCAAGAAAGGCCTTCTGACAATTCACAACTACATTTTATCTCAGGAGCCTTCACAGCTGGCCTCATACAATTACATTTAGTAATATCACCATCATACAATACCATCAAACACCACTACATTATTGGGGTCTTGTCCGGGGATAATTAGCCCAACAGTAATATTAGGATCTCCTGGTGGGAGAAATAAAAGTAGGGAAATAAATTGTAAAATTCCCTTTAAAATTAAAAGTGTCCCTGTAGATAAAAGTTGGTGAATCTTCACAGCCAGTAATAATTAATTAGTTAACTGGTTAGTTAGAATTAGTTAGACTATAGTCATAAGAAGTACTTAGTGTATTTACTGGTTAGAGATTTAGCTTGTATATTATTATATTGTCTAAAAAGTATGGCGGAGCTGGCAAAATTTAGATCAGCTGCTGTGCTCACCGCGAAGGAGATGGGAATGGATGGTCAAATTTTAATTCAATACGTAACGGCTGAATGTGATAAATATATTGAACGGGAAGAAAGGAGGTTAGCTGAAGAGAAGAGGTTAGAGGCTGATAGAGAAATTAAGAGGTTGCAGATTGAGGCTGACAAAGAGGCAAAGGCATTGGAGGCCGAAGAAAAACGACAGCAAAGGGAGGCAGAAGAGAAAAGATTGACTGCCGAAAGGGAGGCAGAAGAGAAAAGATTGACTGCCGAAAGGGAGGCAGAAGAGAAAAGATTGACTGCCGAAAGGGAGGCAGAAGATAGAAGGTTGCAGAGGGAGCACGAATTACGACTAAGGGAGCTGGAATTACAAGGCCAGGCTCCTGAAAATGGTGCCAGCCCTTTTGCCTCAGATGCTACGCCCAGTCTGGGAGCCTCAAACTCAGCTATGGGGTTTCATTTAGACCATTTTGTTGAGAAAGACGATGACATAGAGGGGTACCTAGGACGTTTTGAGTTATTAGCTACTACATATGGGTTAGAGAGAGAGAGGTGGAGCTTAAAGCTATCACAGGGATTGAGAGGTACTTCTTATGAAGTATTTGCTAAAATGAACAGGGAAGACCAAGACAATTATGACATGTTAAAGCAGGCTTTGTTATTAAGGTACGAGAAGAATGGTGAATTTTATCGTAAGAAATTTAGAAATGCCAAACTGTTGTCTGGGGAGACATACCACCAATTCTCTGCTAGACTAGAAACCTATTTGGAGAAATGGACGGCTCTGGGGAAGACCCAAGATCTTAAGGAAATGATCATGATTGAGCAATTGAGAGAGTCCATGGCTCCAGACATGAGAAAATTTCTCATGGAACAAGGTGCAGAGAAGTTGGGGGAAATTTTAAATGTTGCTGAGAGGTATCAGGCAGCCCAGGCAGAGGTAAGTGGTGCTAAAAAGAAGCACATAGACAATTTTAAAGCTCCACAGCAATTTAATAAATTTGATAATAGAGAGCAGGGAAATAAAGGTAGGACAAACTTTGAGCGGCCAAGAAATGACTATCGCGACAGGAACTCACAGTTCAATGACCAAAAGTTCAATGAAAGAAAACCGTTGAACCAAGGAAAAAGATGGTGTAAATGGTGCAAGAAGGATAACCATAACACCGAATTTTGTAGAAGGAAACCTTCAAACATTGCTGCAATGAAGTCGGGGACGCAAAGATTAAAGGTTAATCCTAAGGGACAACAGGAACCTTATCACCCCCCAGTTTGTGAGGATGTTATTTGTAATGGGGTCACCATAAGGTGCCTTTATGATACAGGTTTGGATTATGATTCAGTTGTGAAGTCTAGCCTAGTGGACCCAAGTCAGTATACCACAGAAACAGTGGAAATACAAGGGGCGACTAAGGACATACCACTCATGACACTTCCCATCGCAAGGATAACGGTGAAAACTCGCTATGTGGAAGGAGAAATCAGAGCAGCAGTGATAGATGAACCAATCTACCCTCTGATATTGGGGTGTAGATACGTCTTCTTGGGGAACCCCGAGAAACCTGTGATCATGGCGACAGTGCAGACCAGGTCACAGAAGAAGGAGGAAGAAGGTGAACCTATAAATGCTCATCCAGAGGAGATGAGGAAGGCGCAGGCTGAGGATAGGACACTCAAGCCCTGTTTTAAAAAATTGCCCAAATGCCACACACCTCCGAGCAAGGGGGAATATTTCATGAAGAACAAACTATTATACAGGAAGACAGGAACTAGATCCACTGGTCACGGACAGTTAGTTCTTCCCAAGATATATAGGGCAAACTTAATAAGGAGCTTACATGTTGGAAAAGATGGTGACCATGAGAAAGTCGGTACTATCTGCCAAAAGATTGCTCGAAAATACTATTGGCCCGACGTAAATGTCGATGTTGAAAACTTTGTAGAAGCATGTGGCGTATTTCATGAGGGAACACCCACAAAGGGAAAATATGTGCAGGACCTAGAAACGCCACGGGGCAACTTTAGGCCTGAAAGGAAAACTAATTATACTCGGGTAGACAAAGTGGAATGGGAGCCCCCTTTTCACACCCAGTCTTCACTTGAATGGATTAACATGGCCACTATGCGAAGAGTACAAAGAAGAAATTTTACCCAGGATAAGATGACAATCCCTCGGTCAGACTTATATAAACTGGAAGAACAGACAAGAGAGCGAAGATCTCTCATAAACAATCTTAAGTGGGGAGACAAACCCCAGAGAAAAAATTGGTAGTGGTCGATTTGTGAGTGATGATTCTAGGAAGAAAAGTCCTCATTATAGAGCTTCTAATGGACGGGACCCGATGGGTTCCATGAAAAATAAGTATGATAAATTAAAGATCCAGATGTAACTCTATTAAGGACCTGGACAGATGAGAAGGCGGAAGAGACTGTTACCTCATCTTATCAATATGTGAACGAACTGACCACTCGTTTGAAAGCTGGATGGAAACTGGCAAATGATAATTTGAAACAAGCCAGGAAGAAACATGCAGCATATTTTAATAGGAAGGCAAAGGACAGGGAACTGGCAGTCGGAGAGAGGGTGCTGCTTCTACTACCCGGAAGCCAGAATAAATTACAAATTGGTTGGCAAGGTCCATATACGGTTCTAGAGAAGGTGTCTAGAACAAACTATAAAATTGACAAAAAGGGGAAGGAAAAAGTTTATCATGTAAACCTGTTAAAGAAGTATCTGGACAGACCACTCCAGGAAAGCACCCCCTTATTGACCTTGGCTATTGCAACCCAGATGCAAAAAGAACCACTCACCTCACATGAATACCCATTACATCCTTGTGAAACAGCAGCACAGGTAAAAGTCAGTAAGCACCTGACTAAAAACCAGAGGGAGAGAGTTCAAAAGGTTCTGGAGGAACATACAGATGTATTAACAGATAAACCAGGCCATACAAATTTGCTACAGTATGACATGAAACTGGTAGACTCAAACCCAATCTGTATGAGAGCCTATTCTATTCCGTTCGCGAAGGAGAAGGCATTGAAGGAAGAAATAGAGTATTTGTTGAAGGAGGGGATTATTTCGCACAGTGAATCATCTTTTAGTTCTAGTGTCGTTTTGTTGAGAAAACCGTCTGGGGAACACAGACTGTGCATAGATTACAGGAAACTGAATGCTGTCACAGAAGGACAAGTGGATCCATTACCAGACACAAAACAGCTATTTGCCAGACTGAACAAGGCAAAATACTTTTCAAAGGTGGATCTTAGTAAAGGCTATTACCAGATCCCAGTGAAGCCTGAAGTGAGACCTTATTTGGCTTTTAGCACTTCGGATGGACATTATGAATTCAATATGCTACCATTCGGACTGAAAAATGCTCCGAGTGTGTTTTCAAGGATGATGCGAAAATTGTTGGACCCCCTGAATAACCCATGTATCACAAATTTCATGGATGATATTCTCGTCGCCACAGAGACATTTGAAGAACACATTGAAGCTCTGGAGATGTTGTTGGATAGACTTCGGGAGGCGAATTTGACTGCTAGGCCAACAAAATGTTGTATTGGATGTAAAGAGTTGGAATTCTTGGGACACACTGTATATCAGGGTAATATGACCCCTGATCCTAAGAACTTGGAAAAACTGCAGAGAGCACCTAGGCCGCAAACAAAAAAGGACGTGCGATCATTTGTGTCGTTATGCGGATTTTATCAGAAATACATCAAAAATTTTAACGCTATTTGTGCTCCTCTGACTGATCTGACTCGCAAGGGACTTCCAGATAAAATTATTTGGACTGCACAATGTGAACTAGCGTTCCAAGAGTTAAAGGAAAAACTCACTAGCAAGCCTATTCTCAAACTGCCTGATTTGACACAGGACTTTGTCTTAAGAACCGATGCAAGTAATGTAGGACTAGGAGGGGCTTTGTTGCAAAGATCATCTTCACCTGATGGGGAACTTAAACCAGTCGCTTATGCAAGCCGCAAATTGAATAAGGCGGAACAAGGATACTCCACAAGCGAAAAGGAATGTTTAGCATTAATCTGGGCAATAAAGAAGTTTCAAATCTATCTGTATGGTAGGACATTTGTGGTGGAGACGGACCATCAGCCTCTCGTGTTCTTGTCTCAGGCTAAGCATGAAAACGCAAGATTGCTGAGGTGGTCTTTATTGCTTCAACCTTATCAGTTCAGTATCCAATATATCCCAGGCAAATTGAATGTCGGTGCAGATTTCCTCAGTCGGCACCCCTGTGATCAAAATTAGAGTAGTGGCAGACGTGAGGAGTAATTTTACCTATGTGTATCGCTGGTTTTGGAACTTGCCATAGGCATGTTTTCAAGTGGGGAGATGTGTAGTGAAATTGACAGAGATACAACGGTAAAATATCTCCAAAGATAACATTTAAGGATAAAAACATAATGCGTAGGCTGCGAATAGTACATGATCGCCTAGACCGCGGGTCATCATCCTCCATAATAATTGACTCGCTAGACAGGAGGGGAACGGCGGATCAAAAAGGAAAAAAATATGACTGGAAAGGCTAGGAGACGCAATTGGGGGGGATGGAGGAAAGAAAAAAATCACGTCCCCCAAATTGACACGAGGTACGGAATTGGACGTTTTGCGATAACAAGCCCTTGATTTGAATTCAGCGGCTAAACGCAGATGTTAGGAATATTACAAAAATTAAAAAGTAACTTTTCTTTAATATTAATGTTAGGAATATAAAAATTAGCTGGCCGGATGGCCTATTCTGAGCAGTGAACTAATATGGTCTTAATTTTACAGACGGATAGATAATATTGAAGATAATGACAAAAGACAGTGTAGTTCACATCATCGCTAGACTGTATTGAATCTAAAAGTGTCGCAATTTGCACACAAAACCACGACCTTGGACGCAGGTGTTCAAATTTACTTAGTATGGGGGAGAGGGTTTTTGAGCGGTAGCTGTGTCTAAATATAACTTTTATCGACAAAATTTTGGAGGGGAAAGAAAGGTTGCTTCAAAAATCAAGCACAATTATGTAGAAACACAAGTAGAGACGGACAGACTAACAGATAACCATCCATACTTGACTGAAGCATGACTGAAATGACTTTAGTGTAGGAATTTGAATTTAAAGTAAAACTAGGCAGTGATTGGCCACAGACAATCATATTATTAGCGCTCAGAGCGTATTTGGGGCCATTCTTCAACAGTTGTTCAGTGATAGACACAGATTTTAAAGTGTGGTGATTTCCATATGAAAGAAAGTGAAAGAAAGTTAGGGACGCCATACTATAGCCAGCAGCTCAGCTGAGTTTTGCTAGCAATTCTGTGTTATTTATTCATAATCTGGTAAGATTGAAATTATTTCCTTATATATATTTTGAATATTGTTTCATGTTCGAGTGATTTGATACTGCCATATCAAAATCTAGCCTTACAAACTAGTAGGGATTTGCTCTGGACCCCCCGCCCAAGTCAGGGTCTAGGGACCAACAATGTACATTGAGAATAATGGAACATATTACCTATCCTCTTTTAGGGTAGACAACTAATAAATATTTTTCAGAACCTATAGTCTGGGAGGATCTAGCTGATGTAAAACCACCATGGTAAATGTGCTGTTTGGTCAGAGAGATCTGACCTGTCTGTATGATGTGGTTGTTGTGTCAGTGTTGTGTCCAGACGTGGGTAGAGAATAGATTTTGACACATGGCCCATACTTTGATTGCAGAGCTGCGAGTTTCTGTTGTCAACAAAGCAGTGACTATTCAGTTGGTGACTTTACTCGAGTGTATCTGTGCAGTACTTGTGACAGAGACCACCATTATTGCCCGCCAGCACGGAGAGGTGGGACCATCAGTTTTCAGCACCAGAGCTACAAATATAAGATGAGTGAGCCTCTGGTCTGCTGGACATTCACCAAAGTTGTGTAGTTACTAATACCCCATAAAAATTCCCACCATTTTCTGGACACTGGGTAGTCAATATAGACAGGTGTGATGAGGCCACCCCAACAGCACAAACAGTACATATCCTCCCAAGTAGATGACTACTAGAACATTTTAATAAAACTAACTAGTATAGTACATATATATGTACACTATTGCATTTATGATATAATATTCCATGCATTTCTTTCATAATCTCTAAATCTTTTAAAGTTCTGGTCAACCTAAAAAATTGATCCAGAACAAAATAAATGTAATATAATTTTATCAAAAAATTTTACACACTTGAGTTAGTTCAGTGTATTTTAACATTTGTTAATATTATTAGTCTTCTTAATTATTTGTGGGTGTATTTAGAAACTATCACACCACACTACACATCATTACCCTAGACACTTTACGTAGCCACATTCCTTAAAAAAAATTAAGTGTGAGGTCGGTTTGTGCTGATAGATCTACTTCATCCAAAACTACATTTATGTGACTGATGGTTTTTGTTACCCATTCTTTCCATCTGGCGTCTTGTTGTTGTGTGCCACTTTCCTTTTCTTTTGCTTCTCTGTCTAAGTTTATCATCTGTCTTTCGCTTTCTATTCTTTTTAGTATTATTTCATTTACCTCTTTCAGTTCAGACAATGTGACGACATCCTGGGCAATTTGGTGTTGTATGGCTTTCACTTCTTGAAGCACTGCCTTTGCACTTCTCGGCGCATTCGTACATTCAAAGGTTGTAGTTGAACCATCTGACTGATTTGTTTGCACTGTTTTGTTGTCTGACATTTGAACTACTTTGATAGAATCATTATGGGTCTTTCTTTCTTTTAAAATCTGTGTCTTAATCATTTTTATTTCTTCTTGCACACTCTTTATTTCTGCCATTACTTTGGTGTTTGTGTGTGTCGGGTTTTCTGTTATCATTGATCTCCTAATTTCAACTGACGAGCACGTATCAAAATTTTTTTTTAACATGTAATCTGCTTTGTCAAAAACAAAAGATGTCACTGATTATACAGTTTAATTTACAGTAGCATAATTAATAGAACTCATAGTTAATCAGGTTTTTACATAGTGTACACATTTTTTTAAATAAACTAATAAAAACATGCTTACACACAAACGTCACATACATATAATACATATTAAGAAATGTAAACAATTTTCAAGGTACATAATTTACATACCATGAAGGGAGATAATGACAAAAGTTGTTAAAATGAGAATGGCATCCCTTTCAATTTGTGAATTCAATGTTAGGCGTCATTCATAACTCTCCACTCCCAAAGGAGCATAGGCCTTCAACAAACACATGCCAAGTCCTCCTGTCATGTGCCAACATCTCAAGTTCTTTCCACGTTCTCCTCATCATTTTCACCTCTGTTTCCAGCTCTCTTTTCCATGTGCTTCTTGGTCTACCTCTGCCTCTCTTGCCCTGGGGTTCCAGAACAAGGACTGCCTTGTAATGCTATCAACAGGTTTCCTCAGTGTGTGTCCTATCCATCGCCATCGTCTTCTTCTCATCTCTTGTTCCACTGGCACTTGTCTAGTTCTTGTCATCAGTTCCACGTTGGTAACCTTGTCATACCATTTTAATCCCTCTATTCTACGTAAGCACCCATTTATGAAAGTCTGGGCGTGTTGTTATACAAAAGTTGTGTTTTGAATGGAAAGTATAGAATAAGTGAGTAACAAAGACAGCTCTTCAGTGTAACGTTGAGCTAGCAGACCTTGTTATATAAAAGCAATGCATGGACAATCAGTAACCAAGCAAGACCATCCCCGAAGGCCACATATATGTGTTTTCACAGAAGACACGCGACACTGTATAGACAGCTACAAAAAGAGTAATGATCATTTTCTAACAGTCCAGCGCAAAGGATGTTTACTTCTAATACCAGACGGCAGCAGTCTTCTTTCTTTATATATTGTAATATATTGTAACCAGGGGAAAAATTAATGGAAAAAGAAATACAGCGTGACAAAGAGAGAAAATACTGCATATCACGGCATGGAAAGAAGTCAACAACAGACCTTATAAAAAACACTGTGGGGATGAAGTTGTTGAGGTTATGCTCGCCCAGTGGCGTCACTAGGGGGTTGTGGACCGCACCGGGTGACACCATCAGAGAGGGTGACACCAAAATGAATTTTGACTTTAACCACATGAAACGATGTAAATGTAAATACGTTTAGGCTGTGCGTACGATATTGTAATTTAAAGGTGTAATTTTAATGTTGCTACGAGGGAAGGTCAAAAAGTAATGCCTCCTATTTTTTATGTATGTAAATACTGCATCGGTGTGCAATTTGTAAATTTAGCAGGATTCCTCAAACACTCTTCTGCACTGTATAGCATTACCAACCTGTTTCAGTAACAGGTGGCACCACTGTAACAGTTTAAAAATGGCTGCCAAAGACGTTCGGTTAAAACAACGTTATGTCATAGAATTCCTCAATGCTGAAGGCGAGACCCCAATTCGCATCCACGAACGTTTGAAGAATGTTTATGGAAATTCAACAGTGGATGTTAGCACTGTCCGACGTTGGGTACATCGTTGTGACGAAGCTGAAGTAGGTCAATCCTCAATGGCTGACGCAAAGCGGACTGGCCGTCCGTCTACCGCAGTGACTCCACACAACATTCATCGAGTTGATGGCATCATTCGTGGTGACCGTCGGGTAACACTGTGTGATGCTGCACTGTAATTCTGTCCTTCAACAGGCCCGATTCTGTTGTTCTATTTTGAATTTTCACCATTGTTCCTCTCTTTGTAACTAGATGTGGTTGCCATGTTTCTTCTCATTTGAATATATATCGTGTTTGGTATTTTTGTGTAGGTAAATTCAATGTGTTCTTTTTATGACGGTAGGTTTATTTCTTACTCCCACCAATTTTACTTTCTTCTGATTTTCCGCGATCACGTAGATTTTCGTTGTTTACGAAAATCGCTATTTTCGTGTACGCCTGTATAACGCGTCAGAAACGTCACGTAACGTGATGCCATTTTGGACACGCGGTCTGCGCGTTTTCAAATCTGATTGGCGTAGGTCGCTAGTTTTTTTTTTCTAAGCGTTTCCATTGGCCCGAGTAGATAACTTAGCAGATGCGTAGATGATCAACAGGAGTGGTTCCCTGTGTATATATAGAATCGTTTAGAGGGGATCTTTCTCTATTAAGAAAATAATTGCCTGCCGTGCAACTTCTTATTATCGTCTCCACTGCGGGGGAAAAACAGCGGTAGTTGGTATGTGTAACTATCTTTTTATCGTTTTACTTGTTAGTGGGGTCTTTGATAAATCTCGGCCCGTAAGTAAAGTTCTTCGGGGACATTAACTTATAAGTTATAAATGGTATCGCCATCCATTATTATCTTTGAAGAATGGTGTAAATGTAAAAGTGTGCATAAGTCTTTCTAGGATTTTGGCAGTAGATAGGAGCGTGTGAAGTTATGAGATACACGTGTGCTCATAGTTGTAGAATGTTGTGTAAAACCACCATTTATTCCTGGGTATTTACAAATGTAATTTTATTGGGAACTCCTTTGTGTGTACGTTAATTTTATTGTGCCTTAAATGTGAGAAATGCAGTCGGAGGGTACAGATTTATGTTATCAGTGAATTATTCGGCTTAGGGGAGTAAATTATTCCTATAGCACGAGGTTTAATTTAAATTGGAGCTTAAGTCGGGAACCCAAGGTGTAATGGGAATTTCGGACAAAGGATTTCCCTAGTTGAAATGTTTGGACACGTGGTTAGTCATGCGTAACAGCCACGTAACCCGTCAGACAGTGTCTGGGGCTTTGTTTACTTACCTGGCAGATTTAAGTTGAGGGAAGGGAGGAGTAGAAGGAGAGTGAGATAGAGAGACACGTGGGTAGAAATATTTTATGTATTGTTGTGCAGAACGAGAGAAGGGGAGTAGAAAGAGTAAGATTGAAGAGACACGTAGGATAGTATTATTTTATGTATCGTTGTGCAGAACGAGAGAAGGGGAGTAGAAGGAGTGAGATTTAAGTGCCACGTGGGTAGTATTATTTATGTATTGTTGTAAACAGCGAGTGAGGTATTGAGTAGGATAGTTGAAAAGATTATGGGAGCTATATGTGTTAGAGATGCGTTATGTTGGAGTTGGTGTACATTAGACGCATTTCCTTTTAATTTCAGCGAGTCACGGCAAACAGTGGTGGAGCATAATTTGCCAATACAAATTATCCACGGCAAAAGGACATATCTCAGGGGTCAGAGGACTCGAGTTATCGTCAGAAGCAAAAGAAAAATAACCTACGGTCTCTTGCAGTGAAGTGCCCATGCTTTAGCGGGAACCGGGTTTATTTATCAAAAAACCCAGAGCTATTCGCTATTATACTCTCCGACAACGGTACATGGCCGAGAGACTGGTGTAATTGCATACAGCCAGAAATCAAGGCTATGTTTCCTCCAAATCCGGAGCGGGTTAAAAGTGGAAAGTTATAGAAGCTATTCAGCAGCAGAGAAGTTTTCGACAGTTAATCACGTACCTCATGCTTGATACCCGACCATCACCATCATCACCAAATTCAGGAGCAGGTAATAGGGTTACAATACCTGGGTCCTGAAAGTAACGAGAGAAGAGCGTAACGGAGACGCCGCATCATCAGTCGTCGAGTGTTAGAGAGACACTGAGACCGAGAGAGAGAGAGAGAGAAGGAGGGAGATAATAGACAGGACCAGTAGGGTCTGTTCATTATCCATGTGAAGGATAGACACTGAGCCATCGTTGTAAGCCAAGTCTATTATGTTAGCAATTCCCGTGGTGTTAGTTAGCGGCGCATATCGCCTACCAAGTTGGAAGCTGTGTAGACGTTCTTTTAGGAGGAGGCAACAGGACGGCAACAGTAGAAAACGTATTTGTATTACAGAGTGGAGGCTAAAGTTGACAACACCACCAAATAAGATTTGTTTAAATCACTAATCATATTACTGTTCCCCAGCAGGGTGACAGGAGGAGCGAATGGAATTGGGGTTTTTTCTAGTATCTAATTTAATTGTTACTTTGTTTTTTCAGGCCGTGCAACAGTGCACGCTATTTATTTGATTGATGTATGATGAAATTTAATGATTTTTGTGTGTAAATAAATATATATACTGTATACTGGATCAGCTTCTACTCTATACTATACCTATATGTGGTCTGTATAGTGGTGTCTGTGGTAGTTTTATACCCCTTATCTCCTTGTGTTTAAAGGTAGTTAGAAGGGGGGGGGGGTGATTCTATAGCTTTTCTGAAGTCACGAAGCGGCAAGGGGAGAGTCAAATCCTGGTTCTAGCCCTTGAGCCAATAGTCTCATCTGTCCACAGGCATGTCATTTTTCATCTAAATTATATCTTCTCAGACTTTCTCATACTAGGGTCTTGCTTTCATTCAGGCAAACTATATAAACTTAAATCCACTTCGTGATACACTGGATGAACTTTCTTCTATGTTGTCCATTAGTAAAGGCAGTGTCCAGAACATCATTAAAGACCTGGGTTATTCAAAAGTTTGTGCACGGTGGGTACCCAGAATGTTGACAGACAGACATAAAGAAATAAGGAAAACCATAGCCATCAACCTCCTGCACCGTTACGAAACTGAAGGAGAAGAGTTTTTATCGAATATTGTGACAGGTGATGATGAGACTTGGGTTCATTTTTTTAACCAGAATCCAAGAGGCAGTCAATTGAATGGCATCACACAACATCGCCGACAAGAAAGAAGTTCAAAAGTTCACCATCTGTAGGGAAAGTTATGGCCTCCAAGTTCTGAGATGAGAAGGGTGTGATTCTTCTCAACCTCTTGGAACATGGAAACACGGTGAATGCAGACCGTTACATTGAAACTTTGAAGAAGCTTAGAGGTCGTCTTCGGCGACTTTATCCATTAAAAGATCAGAGAACTGCACTACTGTTGCACGATAATGCCACGCTACACACCGCTTAACGCACCATTGATGCGATTGCAGAATTTGGCTGGACATTATTACCACATCCCCATTACAGTCCCGATCGTGCACCTTCTGACTTCCATCTGTTTGGACCACTGAAAAAAGATCTTCGCGGACATCACGTTGAGGACACCGAAAACCTTAAACGCGCCGTACGCCAGTGGTTTAGGAAAAAGGAGACACATTTTTACCGTGCGGGGATACATGCCCTTGTGAGAAGATGGACAAAAACTGTAACAAATAACGGAGACTACCTTGAGAAATAAATTTTTGAAGTTCAGACTTGGGGCTACATTTCAATGTGAATTTTATCAGTTTTCTTGCCTATTGAATGAAATTAAAAATTACGAGGCATTACTTTTTGACCTTCCCTGGTTGTTTATGTCACTACTATTGCCATTACATTCAGTGACATACGGGAATTACGATTTACGAGTAACATTAGTACAAAAAAAACATTACTAAAGATTCTGTATGGTCTGGTACGGGAGGAGGTCCATGGGGGTGACACCATGAGTTACCGCACTGGATGTCACGAGCGGGTTATATAAGAGTCTGTCTGTGACCAGAGCCAAAGTCTGGGTGATGTCAGAGACAAGACAAAAAGAGTCTGAGAGAGATCCGAGGTGATACATAAGAGATTATGTTGGTGGTGGATGATGTGATTTATAGTTATCGAGGGTGAGAACATAACATGACTTTCCCCTTGCCACTCGGTGACCTTTTGTTCAACCACTGTTATACCGCCTCCTACTCAATTAAAAGGTAAGGGTTTTATACACTAAAGTGTATCCACTCAAAACAATACAGTACAAGTGAATAGTACAGCTCCAGTGAGGAAAGTAAAAGAAATCTGATCCGGTTAAATATATATATATATAAATATATAAATAAATATGTCTCTAAGAACGAGACACCAAAATTATAAACACTCCAGAGACAGGTAGTATACAAAAATATGGACTACCGCAGGAAAAACCAAAGAAAGGTTACCAGCTCCCACCAATATGGGGTGGTACTTTAAATCTAATAACACTGACAAACAACATTTTTCTTTCTTATATAAGAATAAGTGTTCTTAGGTCAGTTTCTTGCGCTGATTTCAAATTTGAAATCCGTTTATCTCTATCACGTCGGGTTCTTAAGATATTTGTGAATAAATATATTTTTGGGAAACCGTTATTTGCTCCATTTCATTTTTACTATATAACTTTTTTAAAATTAATAAAATGCAAAATAATTCTACTTTTTATACTGCTAAAAGATGCATGACATATGTTACGTTATATTTCAAATAGTTACTGTATTTTTAAATAATTCTGAGTGAAATATGGCTTCTAGAAGTTGTAGAAATTCGGCTGATCTGTTCTGTTACGTGTGCGGATATTTTACCGATCGTGTTCACCAGAAAAACTTTACACCATTGCTAAAGAAAGCATATGAACTTTATTTCGATTCGAAAGTTGATGATGCAAATAAATCTTGGAAGCCAAATGCAGTTTGTTCGACTTGAGCAAATACATTGGCAGGTTGGTTACGAAAATCGCCGAAGCATAAGCCGATGCCTTTTGGAGTGCCAGTAATATGGCGTGAACCGACAAATCACGCTACTGATTGTTTCTTCTGCTTGACAAATATCTATGGTTTCACTTTTAAAACTAGAAAGTCTGTGGTTTATCCAAATATTGAATCGGTTTCGAAACCAATGCCTCATGATCCAATCACGTGTCCGATCCCAGTTCCACCAGAACCATATCCGTTGGACGTGAATGAACCATCAGAAAGTGATAGTTTACCTGCTTTAGAAACTAATTCTGACTCGGATTATGTACCGGTGAATGATGGTGTTCACTTAATTAACCATTCAGAACTTTCAGATCTAATACATGATCTCGCTCTCACCAAAGGACAAGCGGAATTACTCGGTTCGCGACTCAAAGAATGGAATCTTTTAGCGGCCCAATACTCCGATATCTAAATTTCGTCATAGACACAGATAACTTGTTCAATACTTTGAGATGGATGATGACATTTGCTACTGCAAAGATGTAAAAGGTCTAATGGTGCACCTCGGTCATGAGCACATAGTCAACGAATGGCGACTTTTCATCGACTCTTCCAAGACTAGTCTAAAAGCCGTGTTATTGCATAATGGAAATTTATTTTCATCAATTCCAGTCGCCTACTCTGTTCATATGAAAGAAACTTATGACAATATGGCTATACTTCTGGCAAAAATAAAGTACAATGACTACCAATGGCGGATTTGTGGAGACCTAAAGGTCATTGCAATTCTCACGGGCATGCAGACTGGGTATACTAAATTTTCTTGCTTCCTATGTGAATGGGACAGCCGCAACAGACAGGAACATTATGCAAGAAAGGTGTGGCCTATCAGGGATCGTATGCAGCTCGGGCATAAAAATGTAATACACGAGCTATTAGTTAACAAAGACAGCATCATTTTACCACCGTTACATATAAAGTTGGGGCTCATGAAGAATTTCGTAAAAGCGTTAGATAAAACGAGCAAAGCTTTCATTTATCTTCGAGAAAAGTTTCCGCAAATTAGCGATGCAAAGATAAAAGAAGGTATCTTTGTAGGACCTCAGATTAGGAAAGTTATTGCAGACAAACAATTCGAGAACTTGTTACATGGTAGTGAACTTCGCGCATGGATGGCATTCAAATCGATCGTCGATAACTTTCTGGGAAATCACAAATCTGTCGACTATGTGCATATTGTTAAGCAGTGCATAGATGCATACAGAATTATGGGCTGTAACATGTCCCTCAAAATCCATTTGCTCGATTCGCATCTTGACTTTTTCCCTGACAACCTTGGCGAAGTCAGCGATGAACATGGAGAACGATTCCATCAAGATATCGCCGTAATGGAGTCACGTTATCAAGGACGGTGGAGTGTGACCATGCTTGCCGATTATTGTTGGATGCTTCATCGCGATGTACCACATGCCATTCACCGACGAAAGTCGACTGCAAAGAAATTCAAGCCTACATAACTGTTATACTTCTTGTACAAATGATGTTGTAATACAGTATGCGTTGTTAAAAAACTTCAATTGCGTATTTCTAGAGATCCCGACCTGATAGAGAAAAACGGTTTGCAGATTTAAAAACAGCGCATTAAAATTGACCAGAAAAACATAGAAATGTTAGAGAAAGAAAAAAAAATTTTTTTTTGTTAGTCAGTGTAATCCGTGGTTGGGAAAGAACCTTGAATACACACCAGTCTCAGTTATGCCTACACACTAAGCATGCTGACTTATCCTTGTCAGCGCCTTTGCTCACAAACTACACTAAGCAGTCTAGTACACCGTTCAGAAAAATCAACCCTAACTAAGAGTGCACTCTTCTTCCCCACTCCCTCTTCGTTGGCACGCGTGCTTTACTCCACAGAGATCACTGCTGGCCACTGAAGATATGATATCCTCTCTTCTCCAGTGTAATTGCTAACAAATCCTTGGAAGAAATTCACTGAACTGTAAATCCGGGCAGCTGCGGGGTGAAACTCAAATAATTTATATGCTGAAACTAATCCACATCTGGATTGGGCCCACGGCTTTGGTGCAGCCCTCAAACAAGAATAAACAAGGTGGCTTTATGAACACTGAAGCCACAGGAGCAGGGCGCTACTCTTGCTAATTGATTTACCGAAGAAATGCTATTTCCCACTCACGGGAACAACACCGATGACCCGTAATAGAGTGAAGAACTGGGCACGCCTCTATCTACGTGCGACCAAGCTGTAAATGGGTCGTTGGCTGCAGCGACCTTCCACTGAAGGCAAAGTCTCCACAGAAGGCGTTAACCACAGAAGGCGAAGTCTGGCCTACGGCTCAGTGATTGCCGGAGAAGGCCGACGTATGCAAACAAAGATCAGAATACTGTATCCAACTAAACTCACAAGCGGCAGACTGTCTTATGTTGCTATTTTCCCGGCAAGAATTTCAAGACTGAAGCAATTAACAGACAGACAAGGACCTCTTATATACTACCATCTTCGGTCGCAGGTGTTCCCCCAGTCATGAACACGTGCACAGAGCAACGGACAAAGACACGTAATACTGGACCAGAACTTTCTCTAAAAGACGCAACTATCAAAAGATTTTTCGTAACGGGTTGACGACCGTCTCCACTGAAATCGAAAAACAAGGACACCTGCGCACCCTGTGCCTCTAGAACTATCGTAAGACTACCGTAATAGGAGCTCAAGGAAACATGAAAACGATGACCGTATCCGTTTGTCAAAGAACCATACACGAATGACCGCCCAAGTTTCTACGTAACGTGATGTCATTCAACAGGACTACTAAGACAGGTCTCCTGGAAGAACTGCACTCAGAAGACCAAGCCGCCTCTACAGAAATGCAAGAGGGGTACTCACGTGGACAGAGAATCGGTGTTTAAAAAAGAAAGCAGAAAAGGATTACCACTCGTGCTCAAAAATGTTTACGAGCGGCGAAGATTCTCTCCCGCTGGTTCGATGCCAGGTACTCTTGCGCATTCCTTACGTCAATTGTTGTTGGCCCAATGAACACGAAATCAACAAACAAAGCCACTCAGCAGGGTGGGTGTCTGACCGAGTAATAATGGGGGTTACTGCCCCGTAGAACCACATGAAAAGCACGAAATACAGAGAGCCGGTGACTCTAGAAAAAAAACTAAGAAAAAAAAAATAACGAAGGGGGCGGGTTGGAAAATAGGGAGTAACAGCCATTTCGCAACACTGGGTGACACCAACCCTAGCGACGCCACTGTGCTCGCCTACGACTGTGGGCATGGTACTCGGTACTTCAAAAGGACGAGGAACAAAGAGGTGAGAAGCGAAAGAAGGAATGAAACATGGAAATAACGAAGAAAAGTAAGTATTTAATAATGAAGAAGTCATGCTTGTGATAGGTTACAGTCAGTTCCGGTGTACATAAAAATAACCTTTAGTGGGAAGGATTGATCTCAAAGTGGGGGTAAGAGGGGGAAGAGAGAGAGTGAAGAAGAAGAAGAAGACCATATAAGTTTTTTTTTTCAAAGTGCAGTAATTTTGCACACCATCGTCCATACTAACTACGCCCCCGATTACAGATACCGAGAACGACTGAACGAAAAAAGGAATAAAGGTAAGTAAAAATGGGCAGAACTAATATAACATTGAGAATACCCCCTGGATTTAAACGAAGTTTAAAAAATATATATATCTTGCAAAGGTTTAAACATAAATTACTTGTTCAGTTAATTTTAAGTCAGCCATCTAGAGGCTAAAAACTAGTGACGAATAACAATTTGAGTAACTTACTGTAGACCTACTTAACTAAGAAGCTTACAAGACAGAAAACGTAACAACATTAGTTATATACAGTTCGCCGGTGAAATCGGATACTTTAAAACTACAACGTCAACATATTTTTTAAGTAACCAGCAACGGTGTAACTATAACAAGTTTTATTTACAAAACAATTAATGAACAAAAGATCCCTGAAATACCGACACAGAAGTACTGCACTCACTACACGTAGAGGAAAATTGGCTCCTAAATACCATCGCAATAAGGAAACTGAAATTGTTCGGTCATTTAAAAAGACATAATAGTCTGGAAAAATTAGTGATGGAAGGCATGGTCCCTGGAAAAGGGGGAAGTGGTCGACCTAGAAAACGGTGGACCCAGGACATCACAGAGTCTGAACTTGTCTTTGGCTGATGCAGGTCGACTTGCCCAGAATCGTGATGGGTTCAGAACAGCTGTAATGGAGACAACGTTCTGGAAAGAATTCGTCACTTAACGATGATTCACGATTATTCCAACAACATGGATGCAACACTCTCCTCCCCCCCCCTCCCCCTCCCCCCCCCCCCACCCCGCATGTTCTCTTACAACTGCGCGTAGATCCCAGCTCCCGCTGCTTTCGAGTTAAAAGAAAACTATGTGTCCAGGGTGTCTGTAGTTTGAATTTAGATTGCTGTTGATGATGGATGCTCCGTTGGGAGCGTGGTTATATTTGGTAGTTGTGAGTTGACTGAGAGCTCAGAGTGATTGTGAGTTGACTGAGAGCTCAGAGTAACTGTGAAATGTTTTAGTGTGGTACAGGCGCAGTGTATGATCTGCCATCAGTCAGTCAGTTGTTAGTATACACTTTGTGGTTGATTCAATCTCAAATGAAGGAGAAAAAGGAATTTGAAGATGAGATTAGCTTTTCTAAATATGAACAATGGTTAGAAAGTGATATGAGCTTGGCTCAATACGAGCAATATTGTAAAGAAAATGCTTGCACCGGGGACTTGAAACAAGTTAAAACCAATGAGAAAATGCATAAAGCTGCTGCTAGAGAGAACGCTATGACAGAAATGGAAGTTACAAAACTTCGTAAAAGAGTTGACGGTTTATTGGATATTGTTTTATACAATAAGATGTTATCTACAACCAAAGTGGATAGATTTCAACATAAACCTGATGGTCAACATGTTGCTAATGCAAAGAGTCAGCCACATGCACTCAATGCAAGCAAATCCTTCCGTGGCAAATATGGGTTCCCACGTAATAACGATACTGCCTCTAATGGGAGTTGGCGTCAGGCCAACAAAGGTAAATCAAGTTTGGATCACGGTAAGGACTTTGATAAGTGTCATGATAAGATTCCTCAGGGAAACCGTGCATCGAATTTTCAAACTTCCAAAAGATTGATAAAAGAGAACAAGACTATTAGTGCCCATCGTACTCAGCTCAGTCAGTACGATGTACCTATTAAGCATATTGCTACAGGGAAAAATAAAAGCAACTTTACTAAGAGAAATAACCGTGATTGTGGACAGTACCAAACGCGTCCATCACGTAACGGTTCTTCTTCAAAGAACTGGAGGCAATTTAATTGTCCTCAACATTTTGGGTCTAGTAACTATAGGAACTTTGATAAAAGTTACCAACCTTGTGATAGTTTTTCTTGGAAACAACAAAATCCACGTAATAGGAATTTTGATTATAAGGGAAATAACAATCGCAGTTATGGTAACTGGAGCTCAAATAAGAGCAATGGTCTCAACAGAGATGATAATTTTGATAGATCTCGTTGTGATGGTAGATCTCAACATGAATCTACTTAGCTCTTGTGTCCTACATTACCTGATACTCATCTAAACTTAAGACATGTCTTTACAATATCATTCTATTAACACATGGTATCAACAGGAACAGTCAGTGTAAACAAGGTCATGCTGACCGGAAATCGATAGGTATACATTAGGCATTCAGCAAGCTGGTAAACATTTGAATAATCGTGCATGGTCAATACAATGTTCTTCAATAAGGACAGTTCGTGGCGTCGCCCTGGGATTACTGACTAAACGCGTCAGATACCTTAATCACTTTGACACATAGGTGCAACTTGGCATTCCCCGCCAATTGCACATTATCAGGCTGTAGTATAATAGCCGAATACACAGGCCTCGTTTCGACGTCGGCTGTGTACTTCTGATAAGCAGGTTACCATCAACCC
>JAMPIV010020948.1:0-126232 GCA_024509875.1 Oreohelix idahoensis
AGGTAAGGGATGGTATGGTGGGGGGGTGGGTGGGGGGTTTTGGGTGTGAGAAGAGGTGGGGGGTTTTTTATGGTGGGATGTGTGATGGGGGGTAGAGTGGGGATGTTGGTTAGGGGGGAATGGTAGGGGGGGGGTTGTGGGGGGGGGGGTAGTGAGAAAGAGAGGAGTGTGGCAGATGGGTGGTGGGTGTGATGGTGGTAAGAGATATGTTTGTGTTACGAGTGTACGGGTGATCGGGGGGTGGGTAACAGTGGTTATGGGGGGAGTGATGGGGTGGGGATAGGTGTGGGATGAACGGATGGGTTTTTGGTATTGCCCTGAATAGGGGTGAATGCAAGGTGTGGGAGTTTGGTTGAAGGACGCTAGGTTTTGTAGCTAGTATGTTTGAGTGGTAGGTTGTTGATTGAGGAAGGTGTGGAATGGGGGGATAGGAGGGGTTGGGTTGGGGGGAGATGAAGGGGGTGTTGGTGATGTGAGGAAGTGTGATAGTGGGGGGATATGGTGGTGTTGTGGTAGTTGGTTTCTGGAAGTGATGTGTGGTATTTTGATGAAGGTGATGATGGTTGTGCTATGTTTGGGGTTGTGGTGGTGTTTGGTGTTTTGATAAACCATGGTTAAAATATCATCAGACGTTACACCATTCCATGACTTGGTGTGTGCGCTACTGTGAGTGACTGTCCCAAACCACACTCACCTTCTTCACCATAATTAATTACATATAACATTTGGATTCTCCTTCACTAAAAAAACCCGTTAATTATCAGCTGACCAGGCCAGATGCTTTATATCACCAACAGAAAGACAGGAGGAAGCATGCTTGGCTGAACAAGAACTTCAGGTTGTCCAAATCGATTGTAAAGATAGGGAGAGTCAAGAGGCGCAGGAGCAATTCCCCTTGGTGAGAGCCAAGGACATACACAGAATAATCAACATCATGGACGGCAATGTTCATGAGTCATTAAGAGGACTTGAAATCATTCAGAGATGTTTTCATGCTCATGAAAAGCCTGATCCAAATGAGTATCTGAATGTTACAGTTTCAGTTGATGAGCAAATTAAAACATTTTCCATGAAGCCACAGATCATCAGCATAGCAGAATCACAGGATCAGCTGTCTCGGTCATCTGTGGTAAAATGCAATGGTTGTCGTGAAAGGGTTACTGACTTGTCCATGGTTCATACTTGCGGTAACATGCACAAATTCTGTGACGAATGCTTTCGTGCATTGATACTCATGTCAAGAGAAGTGTCACACATTACATGCCCATTGAAATCTTGTGGAGAGTCATTTATAGATGACATCAAGGACACAAATAAGAAGACTGAAGGAAAGAACTGATTGAGTAGACCTGATGCTGTTTAATCATAAACTGTTCTTATTTTAAACGTTCATCATTACTTATTTTACTTAACTTTTTTGGTCCAGTGTTGGATTGATTGTTTTCCTTTCTTGAGCCAGTGTTGCATTGGCTGCTGGGAGCATGTTGTTACACACCAGTTCTGTATGCGTGTTAAAGTTGGTGAAGGACTGTTACTGGTGTGTACATAGTGAAATGTTATGATCTGATTATATGAAAGTATTTGTATCGTCTACCTCAATGTCGCTGCTCTGTGTTGATGTGGAGTGCTGTGTAGAATGTAGTCGGACTGACCTGGGCCAAATAGCATGGTAGCCTAATTAGCTCACCAGGCGTTGAGGTGCTGTGAAGGTGTCATGTTGCCATTCAACATAAGGCAGCTCTCAAGGTGTGTAGTCCCCGACAGTTTATAAATGTTGATGAAGAGGTGGGGATGAATGCACGCGAATGCTTGATGGTACTTTAAGGTAGATGATTCACCCACTCACTCCCATGCAGTAGTCAATGAATTGTGTAACTGCAGTTTCATGACAACCATTTATTACGTTACACAGTGACATCTACAACAGTCAAATAGACGAGGATCAGGAACATTACATCAATGGATAAATGACTGGCAAGTACATCTAAAGTTCATATAGCATGCCACAGGAACATGGCGGACGTGAAGACAGTTCACTACGATTGCATGGAAAACAAGTTCAATAAATATTCGTATATCAATATGTTGCTGACTCCACTTTATCTATCATTCCACAACTAGCTGAAAAAAACCCTGCATCACAGAATGGGTAAATAACTGTATAAACATCCATCAGTTTCATTCTGACTTCACCATGTCAGATACCTTTTTAAGTCTCCCGTCGACCCCAAACATGGCGGGCGACGAAAATAGCATAGTCCATCCCTCTAGTCGGACGAATCGACAATGATCTGACCTTTCGAAGATAGTCTTATAACATTAATGGTACCACTGACTCAGCGCGTCAGGTACTCCAAATAACTCCCTCGTACACCACGCGAGTTTTCATTTCCATAGTTATAATAATAATAACTTGTAACTCATCTGGTCTTCCACTCCAGATAGTTATATTAGGCCTCTATGAAACAGTAAACACTGTGGATTCCTCATACGTAGACATAATCGTCCATGTTCAAAATATACTGCTAACATGCGGGTTTCAGAATAATATCTATTCTCCTGGGTTTCTGTGTAGATCTAAGACTAACAGTCTTAATTGGCTCCATCGAGCATAGCAAATAAAGTACTCTGCATCTCAATCATCCGTGAGCTCTCCTCACAGGTTGATTCAAAATATGTTCGGCAAACACTGCAAATAAAGGTAATGTTAAAGTTCATTTTACCTTGCTTCGAATTCCTATCACAACTTAACAACTACTGTCGTCTTCCTGACGAACAGAATATCACAGGGGAACCTTAACAACAAGTGGAAGAGTTTCCATTACCAAGGTAATGCAGAGAGAATAAACAGACATCTTGTCTGACAAACCCAGATCAACTTCTCACGCACAGGAAGTCTTTTCCAAAAAATCTAAATTCGACACATGCGCAGAAGCGTTTGACCCCAGAGTTCAACTCAAACCGGGCCGATGTTGGACACAACCAAGCAAAGATACAAGACCAAATCGCCTTAAATGGTCAGGGAATAACCAATACCAATAAGCAATAGTGAATGCAGTCAGCGACTCATAGCTTGACTGCCTGCATCAGGACCAGCGAACCAGAGCTGGTCAAGACCACACTCCACCTCCACGTGGTGGTCCTGGAAACAGTCTGCAGCAGTGCAGTCTGGCTGAGCGAGTGCGGATCGCAATGGGAAGGCAAACCCGGTCCTAAAAAATGCCGTGCAGAAGTCGGATGTGTCGACCGAAAGGTGCAGATATCACAGCTTAGGCGTAAACAGACACAACGCAACCACCGTCCTTTTCAGGACAAACGAGGAAGAAGAAGAAGTATTATCAATTGATTTCGATAAAGACCCTTTGTCAGTTCTCTAGACACATACCTCAGAAGTTATTACCTTTGTTTCTTACTTCTTTTTATACCTTTTCTCGAAAATTATGGTAGTCTTTTCACATTATACAGCATGTAAAGTAGAAAATATCACCAGCGAGAATGACTAGGACCAGTTAGAAGGTAAGTTCTCAGCCCAGCCACCAAGTTGACACCAGTGAGAACGATTCAGACCAGTTAGAAGATAGGTTCTCAGCCCAGCCACAAAGTTGACACCCAGACCAAGTTGACGCCAGTGCGAATGATTAAGACCAGTTAGAAGATAAGTTCTCAGCCCAGCCACCCAGTTGACACCAGTGAGAATGATTTGGATCAGTTAGAAGATAAGTTCTCAGCCCAGCCATCAAGTTGACACCAGTGAGAACGATTCGGACCACACAGAAATTGATGATTAATTTGAAGATGCCCTGCCTGACATTAAAACTAACAGCTGTATTTTTAAGCCCCCAACTGTTGAGTGGCAGCACGAAATGTGCTCAAATTTTCAGTTGACACCAGTACAAGAGGTTCATTTAAATTGCCCACAAATAACTTGCCCATAACTAAATGTCATCCAAAAAAGTGTATTAGGATCGAAGGTGACGGAAACTGCTTTTTCCGTTGCCTTTCTGTGGCTATTACCGGATCACAGGCACATCATTTCAGTACAAGAAACCAAATTTGCCAACATATTACTGAAAACGCTGAAATATTTTAAGAACATATGGCATCTGACAACCGTGAAAAACTACGTTATGAAGGCATGTATGCTTAAAGATGGTATATGGGCAACAGATGTAGAAATTATGGGGGCTGTTCACATGATGAGAACTAATATTTTCCTCTATACGCCCCAATACGGTCATGTCTGGCAGCAGTACACAACTGACTTAATTGACCCAAGAATCGATGTGCACAATGAAGTATTGTATATCAAACATAAAGGGTTAGTTCACTTTGACCTTGTCCAAGAAGTTGAAGAATATGCACCAGAAATTAGTATAAAAAGAAAACTCAGTAACACGGATCTGGAATGTAGAAAGAAACAAAAAACTAAAAAAGATGAAGCAGACGACAATGATGAGAATGAAACAAGTAAAAGAAAATGAGTCCTCTACTTGTATTATCAATTGATTCCGCACAGAATACTCACTTCCCGTTATTTCGCTTCTGCCATTCGAAGGACAACAAAGTCTGGGCGAAACATAAAATCAAAATCAAAGGATCACCCCACAGCAGTTAGGGCCTTACTGCTAACATGACAAACCGAGACTTGCTTGCAAATGAGATTGAAAGTCTTGTAGCAGAGTATGGCAACAACGTTGAAATTGTCTCTGAGGAGCCTGTGAAGGTGAAAATTCTTGTAGCACAGAGTTCTGACATCTTGCAGAACAATCATATGTCTATAGTCATGATGATTACTTTTGACGAGAATTATCCATATTCTCCACCAATGTGTGAAATCGAGTCCTCTGAAAACATGACGAAAGGGCAGGAGGATTCAGTGATGAATCTTTTCATTAATGAAGGTGCGAGACAGGTTGGCCAACCTATGATGACCTTTACACTGGTTGAAGCATTGAGAAAGCATTTGAGTATGATGATGCAGCAACTTGAAGAAGAGGCTGAGGAGCAAACTGATTTGGCGACAGAGAGGGCTGAGGTTGAAGATGCTACTGCTTATGAAGCACGAGGTTCCGAGCTGTCGGAACTAATGGCACAGAGCCAAAACATCTTTTCACAGTATTTTTCCTCATTGGAGGCTGACCAGGCCAGATGCTTTATATCACCAACAGAAAGACAGGAGGAAGCATGCTTGGCTGAACAAGAACTTCAGGTTGTCCAAATCGATTGTAAAGATAGGGAGAGTCAAGAGGCGCAGGAGCAATTCCCCTTGGTGAGAGCCAAGGACATACACAGAATAATCAACATCATGGACGGCAATGTTCATGAGTCATTAAGAGGACTTGAAATCATTCAGAGATGTTTTCATGCTCATGAAAAGCCTGATCCAAATGAGTATCTGAATGTTACAGTTTCAGTTGATGAGCAAATTAAAACATTTTCCATGAAGCCACAGATCATCAGCATAGCAGAATCACAGGATCAGCTGTCTCGGTCATCTGTGGTAAAATGCAATGGTTGTCGTGAAAGGGTTACTGACTTGTCCATGGTTCATACTTGCGGTAACATGCACAAATTCTGTGACGAATGCTTTCGTGCATTGATACTCATGTCAAGAGAAGTGTCACACATTACATGCCCATTGAAATCTTGTGGAGAGTCATTTATAGATGACATCAAGGACACAAATAAGAAGACTGAAGGAAAGAACTGATTGAGTAGACCTGATGCTGTTTAATCATAAACTGTTCTTATTTTAAACGTTCATCATTACTTATTTTACTTAACTTTTTTGGTCCAGTGTTGGACTGATTGTTTTCCTTTCTTGAGCCAGTGTTGCATTGGCTGCTGGGAGCATGTTGTTACACACCAGTTCCGTATGCGTGTTAAAGTTGGTGAAGGACTGTTACTGGTGTGTACATAGTGAAATGTTATGATCTGATTATATGAAAGTATTTGTATCGTCTACCTCAATGTCGCTGCTCTGTGTTGATGTGGAGTGCTGTGTAGAATGTAGTCGGACTGACCTGGGCCAAATAGCATGGTAGCCTAATTAGCTCACCAGGCGTTGAGGTGCTGTGAAGGTGTCATGTTGCCATTCAACATAAGGCAGCTCTCAAGGTGTGTAGTCCCCGACAGTTTATAAATGTTGATGAAGAGGTGGGGATGAATACACGCGAATGCTTGATGGTACTTTAAGGTAGATGATTCACCCACTCACTCCCATGCAGTAGTCAATGAATTGTGTAACTGCAGTTTCATGACAACCATTTATTACGTTACACAGTGACATCTACAACAGTCAAATAGACGAGGATCAGGAACATTACATCAATGGATAAATGACTGGCAAGTACATCTAAAGTTCATATAGCATGCCACAGGAACATGGCGGACGTGAAGACAGTTCACTACGATTGCATGGAAAACAAGTTCAATAAATATTCGTATATCAATATGTTGCTGACTCCACTTTATCTATCATTCCACAACTAGCTGAAAAAAAACCCTGCATCACAGAATGGGTAAATAACTGTATAAACATCCATCAGTTTCATTCTGACTTCACCATGTCAGATACCTTTTTAAGTCTCCCGTCGACCCCAAACATGGCGGGCGACGAAAATAGCATAGTCCATCCCTCTAGTCGGACGAATCGACAATGATCTGACCTTTCGAAGATAGTCTTATAACATTAATGGTACCACTGACTCAGCGCGTCAGGTACTCCAAATAACTCCCTCGTACACCACGCGAGTTTTCATTTCCATAGTTATAATAATAATAACTTGTAACTCATCTGGTCTTCCACTCCAGATAGTTATATTAGGCCTCTATGAAACAGTAAACACTGTGGATTCCTCATACGTAGACATAATCGTCCATGTTCAAAATATACTGCTAACATGCGGGTTTCAGAATAATATCTATTCTCCTGGGTTTCTGTGTAGATCTAAGACTAACAGTCTTAATTGGCTCCATCGAGCATAGCAAATAAAGTACTCTGCATCTCAACCATCCGTGAGCTCTCCTCACAGGTTGACTCAAAATATGTTCGGCAAACACTGCAAATAAAGGTAATGTTAAAGTTCATTTTACCTTGCTTCGAATTCCTATCACAACTTAACAACTACTGTCGTCTTCCTGACGAACAGAATATCACAGGGGAACCTTAACAACAAGTGGAAGAGTTTCCATTACCAAGGTAATGCAGAGAGAATAAACAGACATCTTGTCTGACAAACCCAGATCAACTTCTCACGCACAGGAAGTCTTTTCCAAAAAATCTAAATTCGACACATGCGCAGAAGCGTTTGACCCCAGAGTTCAACTCAAACCGGGCCGATGTTGGACACAACCAAGCAAAGATACAAGACCAAATCGCCTTAAATGGTCAGGGAATAACCAATACCAATAAGCAATAGTGAATGCAGTCAGCGACTCATAGCTTGACTGCCTGCATCAGGACCAGCGAACCAGAGCTGGTCAAGACCACACTCCACCTCCACGTGGTGGTCCTGGAAACAGTCTGCAGCAGTGCAGTCTGGCTGAGCGAGTGCGGATCGCAATGGGAAGGCAAACCCGGTCCTAAAAAATGCCGTGCAGAAGTCGGATGTGTCGACCGAAAGGTGCAGATATCACAGCTTAGGCGTAAACAGACACAACGCAACCACCGTCCTTTTCAGGACAAACGAGGAAGAAGAAGAAGAAGTATTATCAATTGATTTCGATAAAGACCCTTTGTCAGTTCTCTAGACACATACCTCAGAAGTTATTACCTTTGTTTCTTACTTCTTTTTATACCTTTTCTCGAAAATTATGGTAGTCTTTTCACATTATACAGCATGTAAAGTAGAAAATATCACCAGCAAGAATTACTAGGACCAGTTAGAAGGTAAGTTCTCAGCCCAGCCACCAAGTTGACACCAGTGAGAACGATTCAGACCAGTTAGAAGGTAAGTTCTCAGCCCAGCCACCAAGTTGACACCAGTGAGAACCAGTGAGAAGATGATCTCAGACCAGTTAGAAGATAAGTTCTCAGCCCAGCCACCAAGTTGACACCAGTGAGAATGATTCAGACCAGTTAGAAGATAAGTTCTCAGCCCAGCCACCAAGTTGACACCAGTGAGAATGATTTGGATCAGTTAGAAGATAAGTTCTCAGCCCAGCCACCAAGTTGACACCAGTGAGAATGATTCAGACCAGTTAGAAGATATGATTCCCAGCCACCAATTTGATTCAGACCAGTTAGAAGATAAATTCTCAGCCCAGCCATCAAGTTGACACCAGTGAGAACGATTCGGACCACACAGAAATTGATGATTAATTTGAAGATGCCCTGCCTGACATTAAAACTAACAGCTGTATTTTTAAGCCACCAACTGTTGAGTGGCAGCACGAAATGTGCTCAAATTTTCAGTTGACACCAGTACAAGAGGTTCATTTAAATTGCCCACAAATAACTTGCCCATAACTAAATGTCATCCAAAAAAGTGTATTAGGATCGAAGGTGACGGAAACTGCTTTTTCCGTTGCCTTTCTGTGGCTATTACCGGATCACAGGCACATCATTTCAGTACAAGAAACCAAATTTGCCAACATATTACTGAAAACGCTGAAATATTTTAAGAACATATGGCATCTGACAACCGTGAAAACCTGAAAAACTACGTTATGAAGGCATGTATGCTTAAAGATGGTATATGGGCAACAGATGTAGAAATTATGGGGGCTGTTCACATGATGAGAACTAATATTTTCCTCTATACGCCCCAATACGGTCATGTCTGGCAGCAGTACACAACTGACTTAATTGACCCAAGAATCGATGTGCACAATGAAGTATTGTATATCAAACATAAAGGGTTAGTTCACTTTGACCTTGTCCAAGAAGTTGAAGAATATGCACCAGAAATTAGTATAAAAAGAAAACTCAGTAACACGGATCTGGAATGTAGAAAGAAACAAAAAACTAAAAAAGATGAAGCAGACGACAATGATGAGAATGAAACAAGTAAAAGAAAATGAGTCCTCTACTTGTATTATCAATTGATTCCGCACAGAATACTCACTTCCCGTTATTTCGCTTCTGCCATTCGAAGGACAACAAAGTCTGGGCGAAACATAAAATCAAAATCAAAGGATCACCCCACAGCAGTTAGGGCCTTACTGCTAACATGACAAACCGAGACTTGCTTGCAAATGAGATTGAAAGTCTTGTAGCAGAGTATGGCAACAACGTTGAAATTGTCTCTGAGGAGCCTGTGAAGGTGAAAATTCTTGTAGCACAGAGTTCTGACATCTTGCAGAACAATCATATGTCTATAGTCATGATGATTACTTTTGACGAGAATTATCCATATTCTCCACCAATGTGTGAAATCGAGTCCTCTGAAAACATGACGAAAGGGCAGGAGGATTCAGTGATGAATCTTTTCATTAATGAAGGTGCGAGACAGGTTGGCCAACCTATGATGACCTTTACACTGGTTGAAGCATTGAGAAAGCATTTGAGTATGATGATGCAGCAACTTGAAGAAGAGGCTGAGGAGCAAACTGATTTGGCGACAGAGAGGGCTGAGGTTGAAGATGCTACTGCTTATGAAGCACGAGGTTCCGAGCTGTCGGAACTAATGGCACAGAGCCAAAACATCTTTTCACAGTATTTTTCCTCATTGGAGGCTGACCAGGCCAGATGCTTTATATCACCAACAGAAAGACAGGAGGAAGCATGCTTGGCTGAACAAGAACTTCAGGTTGTCCAAATCGATTGTAAAGATAGGGAGAGTCAAGAGGCGCAGGAGCAATTCCCCTTGGTGAGAGCCAAGGACATACACAGAATAATCAACATCATGGACGGCAATGTTCATGAGTCATTAAGAGGACTTGAAATCATTCAGAGATGTTTTCATGCTCATGAAAAGCCTGATCCAAATGAGTATATCTGAATGTTACAGTTTCAGTTGATGAGCAAATTAAAACATTTTCCATGAAGCCACAGATCATCAGCATAGCAGAATCACAGGATCAGCTGTCTCGGTCATCTGTGGTAAAATGCAATGGTTGTCGTGAAAGGGTTACTGACTTGTCCATGGTTCATACTTGCGGTAACATGCACAAATTCTGTGACGAATGCTTTCGTGCATTGATACTCATGTCAAGAGAAGTGTCACACATTACATGCCCATTGAAATCTTGTGGAGAGTCATTTATAGATGACATCAAGGACACAAATAAGAAGACTGAAGGAAAGAACTGATTGAGTAGACCTGATGCTGTTTAATCATAAACTGTTCTTATTTTAAACGTTCATCATTACTTATTTTACTTAACTTTTTTGGTCCAGTGTTGGACTGATTGTTTTCCTTTCTTGAGCCAGTGTTGCATTGGCTGCTGGGAGCATGTTGTTACACATCAGTTCCGTATGCGTGTTAAAGTTGGTGAAGGACTGTTACTGGTGTGTACATAGTGAAATGTTATGATCTGATTATATGAAAGTATTTGTATCGTCTACCTCAATGTCGCTGCTCTGTGTTGATGTGGAGTGCTGTGTAGAATGTAGTCGGACTGACCTGGGCCAAATAGCATGGTAGCCTAATTAGCTCACCAGGCGTTGAGGTGCTGTGAAGGTGTCATGTTGCCATTCAACATAAGGCAGCTCTCAAGGTGTGTAGTCCCAGACAGTTTATAAATGTTGATGAAGAGGTGGGGATGAATGCACGCGAATGCTTGATGGTACTTTAAGGTAGATGATTCACCCACTCACTCCCATGCAGTAGTCAATGAATTGTGTAACTGCAGTTTCATGACAACCATTTATTACGTTACACAGTGACATCTACAACAGTCAAATAGACGAGGATCAGGAACATTACATCAATGGATAAATGACTGGCAAGTACATCTAAAGTTCATATAGCATGCCACAGGAACATGGCGGACGTGAAGACAGTTCACTACGATTGCATGGAAAACAAGTTCAATAAATATTCGTATATCAATATGTTGCTGACTCCACTTTATCTATCATTCCACAACTAGCAGAAAAAAACCCTGCATCACAGAATGGGTAAATAACTGTATAAACATCCATCAGTTTCATTCTGACTTCACCATGTCAGATACCTTTTTAAGTCTCCCGTCGACCCCAAACATGGCGGGCGACGAAAATAGCATAGTCCATCCCTCTAGTCGGACGAATCGACAATGATCTGACCTTTCGAAGATAGTCTTATAACATTAATGGTACCACTGACTCAGTGCGTCAGGTACTCCAAATAACTCCCTCGTACACCACGCGAGTTTTCATTTCCATAGTTATAATAATAATAACTTGTAACTCATCTGGTCTTCCACTCCAGATAGTTATATTAGGCCTCTATGAAACAGTAAACACTGTGGATTCCTCATACGTAGACATAATCGTCCATGTTCAAAATATACTGCTAACATGCGGGTTTCAGAATAATATCTATTCTCCTGGGTTTCTGTGTAGATCTAAGACTAACAGTCTTAATTGGCTCCATCGAGCATAGCAAATAAAGTACTCTGCATCTCAACCATCCGTGAGCTCTCCTCACAGGTTGATTCAAAATATGTTCGGCAAACACTGCAAATAAAGGTAATGTTAAAGTTCATTTTACCTTGCTTCGAATTCCTATCACAACTTAACAACTACTGTCGTCTTCCTGACGAACAGAATATCACAGGGGAACCTTAACAACAAGTGGAAGAGTTTCCATTACCAAGGTAATGCAGAGAGAATAAACAGACATCTTGTCTGACAAACCCAGATCAACTTCTCACGCACAGGAAGTCTTTTCCAAAAAATCTAAATTCGACACATGCGCAGAAGCGTTTGACCCCAGAGTTCAACTCAAACCGGGCCGATGTTGGACACAACCAAGCAAAGATACAAGACCAAATCGCCTTAAATGGTCAGGGAATAACCAATACCAATAAGCAATAGTGAATGCAGTCAGCGACTCATAGCTTGACTGCCTGCATCAGGACCAGCGAACCAGAGCTGGTCAAGACCACACTCCACCTCCACGTGGTGGTCCTGGAAACAGTCTGCAGCAGTGCAGTCTGGCTGAGCGAGTGCGGATCGCAATGGGAAGGCAAACCCGGTCCTAAAAAATGCCGTGCAGAAGTCGGATGTGTCGACCGAAAGGTGCAGATATCACAGCTTAGGCGTAAACAGACACAACGCAACCACCGTCCTTTTCAGGACAAACGAGGAAGAAGAAGAAGAAGTATTATCAATTGATTTCGATAAAGACCCTTTGTCAGTTCTCTAGACACATACCTCAGAAGTTATTACCTTTGTTTCTTACTTCTTTTTATACCTTTTCTAAAGAATTATGGTAGTCTTTTCCCATTATACAGCATGTAAAGTAGAAAATATCACCAGTGAGAACGATTTTTGGACCAGTTTAAAAGGTAAGTTCTCAGCCCAGCCACCAAATTGACACCAGTGAGAATGATTCGGATCAGTTAGAAGATAAGTTCTCAGCCCAGATACCAAGTTGACACCAGTGAGAACGATTCAGACCAGTTAGAAGATAAGTTCTCAGCTCAGCCACCAAGTTGACACCAGTGAGAACGATTCGGATCAGTTAGAAGATGTGACCGCATGGCCTTCCACACTAGCATTATCCCTACTACTTCCACGCTAAGCATTTATGAGTGCTATAATATGTTACATAAAAGAATGACAGACCTCAAAAGCAAATAAGACGTTTTTACACAAAACGCAGTATAATTCAAAGTTCAGTTGGCAGTTACTGCTCTGACAGGGCAAACGTAGGTCAGTCCCAGATAATAATGAATGGGTTTTATGCGTGGAAAGTGGGAAATGAATGTTTGTGTGATCTGGTTTTTTTTTAATCCAATTGTTAAGTTGGAAAAGATCACACGTGAAAAAAGTCGAAATAACAGAAAGTCGTATGCAAAAAGTCGAAAACAGACAGTCGTGTGCAGAAATTGTACCGTGTGAAAAAAAGAACAGGCCGTGTGGAAAAAGGTGGGAAAAAAGAAGAAATAGTATAAATAGAAGAGATGTGGGCGATAGGCAGAGATTTCAGGATTTATGATTCCAATGATACCATGATTTTAGACTAGAGGATTTTTACGGATAGCGTTATGTGAACTTCATCTTTGAGGATATCAAGACAAGTTTTTTTATTGAGTAGACAAGTGTGTATATTATTCAGTTGGATTATATATATGTTTCTTTTTGGATAAACAACCATCATTTTGTGAAATTTACAGTGTTTGTCTAATGACATCAATAAACTCTAATATAATTTTCTACTGAATTGCTGTTTGTGGAAATTTACAGTAATTTCTTTTGGATATACGTTGTTGTGCTGAAACTGTTTTGCTTATCACCAAACTCAAAGGGAAGAACATTCCTGGGTTGAAAAGAATGAGTAAAAGGTCAAGTATTACCATCTCAGGCGGAAGGCCAGTTAGCACTTGAACCACAACAACATATAAAAGATTGACTCTGACTAAATAAAATCAATATAACTACTAGTGCCGTATAACCTACACGGCCACATATCTTCAAATTGATGCCGTGACCTGCGCACATTCAACTGACGCGGGCACATATCTTCAAATTGGCGCCGTGACCTGCCCTTTTTTCTTGGTGAAAGCAGGCATGCATAATCACTATAATGGATCAAAGTCAAAAACAACAGCAGCAACAAAAGGCGTTGTATACACTACAGCAAAGACAGCAACAACAACATGCGTTATATGCACAGCAGCTACAACAGCAACAGGAAATGCAACAGGCAAACGTCCATCCTGCTAACATACCCTTACCTGTAGAGGCCAAACCCACAATGACCGCTTTGCAATGGATAACAGACACGCTATCAAATGTAGATCACTACAATAAATATAACCAAATTTGCTTGGTTATAACCCCCTTCACAGGCGATTCTAACACATTTCGGAGATGGCTAATGAACAGACACAGATATGAGAGCAACAATACATATTGCCGGAGAAAACCAGAGATCAACAATACATATTGCTGGAGAGAACCAGAGAGCAACAATACATATTGCCGGATAGAACCAGAGATCAACAATACATATTATCGGAGAGAACCAGAGATCAACAGTACATATTGCCGGAGAGAATCAGAGAGCAACAATACATATAGCCGAGAGAATCAGACAGCACACCACATAACTACAATAGAAGATCCCAGATCAAGTATCAAGACAACAGCAACAAAACGGGTTGCATAGCCACTGTCAACAGCCACTGGAAATAAAAGAGATTGTCACATTGCAGTCAGAAATGTTATCAATGGAATAAAACAACGAATGATATGGGAAGTAAATAATGTTACAACGACTGACCAACAAACATGTATGATAACAACAGAAGATGGACTAACGGCACATATCAGACCTCTAAAACAATGGAGAAAACCACCTAACATACATCACCAGGTCGGTTTTGTAAAATCAAATGACACGCGATTCAAGTCAGGTCAATGACCCAGAACTACAAGTGAAGAAAACAACGATGAGCTGTGTTGCAACACAAACAGACGTCGACTTTAACACTGCCACAACAGATACTGGTACACCAGATACAGTACACTTCAACACAACCGGATTACACACTTGAACAGCATTAAAACAGTTGGCCAGGCAGACAAATTAGCAAGAAATTCCAGTTACAGAACCAAGCACAGGAGAGTTGAAGAAAGAAATAAAAGCAATCCTGAAAGAAGGTGACTTCAACACACTCACAACATGAAAGGTGCATAAATTACTGGAGGACAGGTTTGCTGTTTGTTTGTCTGCAAGACGAAAAGAAATTCGCAAGTTCGTGATAAATGCGGTTGATCAAGGTGAAGGTGATGTGAACACACAAGAGAAAAACATAGTCACCAAAGCTCATGCAGCACAAATTAAGAAAGATACTCATCGCCCGATAGCACCACCAGTTTTATCTAATGGCAGACCCATACATAAAGCCACATTGAACCACTATCATTCCACAGATACGTCAAAAACCTCACACAGAGAACCTGACATAGATAATGATACTCGACACACAGCACCGGCTAATGAAGAAAACGCACACAGCGCTACATGCACACTTGAGGAAGATATTATTCTTCCATCACCTCCATTGAGACATGAATCTGACCTAGATACAGCAGATCCCAAGAGTGACCACGAAAGTATGAACAGTCCAGACAATGCTGAATTTCACACAGCAACGAAGCGCCCACATTCTGGAACAACAGATGACTCCCCACCGTTAACAAAATTTGTGCGGTTACCTCAAGAGCACATACGTATGAAATTGCGAAGAAAACGCAGACAGCCCCAAAACACGCAGCATGAGGTGCACCATTTCAACACTACTTCATCCTTACCCTCGACAACTGCAGCCACCACCCACTCGACAGTGCGAAATACGCCATCCTCTTGTGATCAACGATTGACAAGGAAAAAAGTTATCTTGATGGAAATCGCCAATTTCCTCACGTCAAATTTGTAAACGTCCAGTTCAACGATTATTGGTTTATTGGAGAATCAATCTTCTCTAATAACAAAAAGGTACTTCCCCAGCAATAGTACCCAACAAGTACTCACACTTCATAGTACTACCCCTCGTTCCCCATCATCTAAAGTCACTAGTATCCATTTTTTTTTGGTAGGAAATTTTATTTTTTCAGAAAGATGTCAGCCTCAGTCAAGATCTTGCTGATGATATTGACGATATTGACAGTTATGACTGCAACACCCACATATACTAACAAGTTATTATGGTGTGACGCCACTGTGTTTGAGTTTTATACAATTATTTCACATTCTTTGTCAACATGGACTGTCATTATCATTACATCTTTTACACCAACACGTCAAGAAATGGAAGAACTTTCACAGATCTACAACACTATGTTATCCAGGTTAAACAGAACTCTAAATTATCTCAGTTCTCTAGTTATACAAATTTTTTTTTTGCAAGTATTAGGTATGAAATCTTTATGATTAGAAGAGTACTCACTGATCTTAGAGACGTAGTCACCAACTGTACAAATTACACCACTTTTGCATTTGAAAATCTTTATAATAGGACTTATGCTTTACAACAGTTTTTATTTTTTTTTCTCTTCTTGATGAATTTTGTGACAAAATCAAACACACTATACGCACACACATATTTTTTCTTTTTTGACACATCAGAGTTTTTTTTTTTAAATGTGTTAACTCACCGCTTTCCTTTTGTGTTATGGAAAGACCGTTTTATAATGTTCAATCTCATCGAGAATGTATTTTGGCGATTTTTCTTAATGATGCTGTTTACAACCTCAATGATCGTATATGGCTTCTCACATTATTCAAGCCGATGACCCTTTCTCACAGATATATGATGAATCAGACGTCAAATTTATTCTTCCCTACACATCTAAACACCTGTCCATCTCCTGTCACCTTCTCCGACATGCTCCATCACAGATGGAGCGTTTCTAAATCGACGCCCTGTTCCGAGCATTCCCCACTATTCAACAGGAATTTACCTATGACAATGTGTATATCAAATTCTATAAATACTTCTTCGTAGTCTGGGAAACCCATTCACCCCTTCCTGAATTCAGTGAGACACGTCAGAGGTCATGACCTGACACACTAGAGTGTCAGGACTATTGATTTTGCCTAGTATAATTGGTGTTTTAAATTTTAAGCTGTTTTGTGTATAACTACCATATGTACAAGAAGATGAGATGTCCACAGCGGACATTGGTAAAGGATAATGAGGACATTGTTACCCCCACTGACACAGATAACGCCCCTAGGATCCCGGAGTACATTCCCATGACTGACATTTGTTCCCCTCCCCCGGTGATAAACCCTACTCCGTCATTTATCCCAATATACACCCCACTCCACTAAATAACTGAGACATATATTTTCACATAAAATTTGACTTGGTGATATATTTTGCAAGTTGTGTACAACTTATATAATAATCAACACAGTTCGCGGATTGGCGAAATACTACATTGTTACATGCACACCATGACAATTCCATGAGAAATCGCTAACATGGTAACGGATATGTTCACATGTTGATAAACCTTGAATTGAGAAATAAACATCACATATTGATGTACCTGTATTTTTCTGACCATTTGTCACGTTGTAAGCGGAACGCTACAGTATATTTTATTGACAAATTGTTGTCCATTATACCTTGTATTGTGAAATAAACATCACATATTGATGTACCTGTATTTTTCTGACCATTTGTCACGTTGTAAGCGGAAAGCTACAGTATATTTTATTGACAAATTGTTGTCCAATATTATGAACTTGCATTTGTATACAGATTTTATATTTGATGACGAACCTATAAACAGTTTGGTACTTGGTTCATGGTTACTGAGATAGTTCATACTCCAACACCCGATAGTTATTTGTATTGGTATAGTTGTTGTAGTGGATTTGATGGTATTGTATGATGGTGATATTACTTAGTGTGATGCATGAGGTCAGCTGTGAAGGCTCCTGAGATAAAAATAGCTGTGAATTTTCAGAAGGCCCTTCTTGCTACCACTACGACCTCACACCTATCTTTTTTTACTAATGAATGTGGCTACGTTAAAAAATCTAGGGTACTGAATGTAAGGTGTTGTATTAATATATACAAACACACACACACAGATATTTAATAAGTCTAATAATATTAATAAAATTTAAAACACACTGAACTAACTCAAGCTGTGTAAAATTTGGATAGTAAATTTTCTTTAAATTTATTTGTTCTGAACCAAGGTTTTATTTTGGTCAGAACATATGAAAGGTTTTGAAAGTATTAATGATATGCATGAATATATGGCATAATAAATGAAAAGTGTGTACATAGGTATGTTACAAGACTAGTTAATATTACTACTGTTTATAGTTGTACTTTATGGGGGAGAACTAGTTATGGATGTGCTGTTGGGGTGGCCTCATCACTCCCTGTCTATGGCGACTACACATTGCCCATTTATTGAGGGTATTATAATTGGTGTGTTAGAAATCAAGTTGGTGAGTATTCAGCAGGCCAGACGCTCACGTAACTTGAAGGAGTAAGTATGGTGCTGGAATCAGGTGGCCCCACCTCTCCGTGCTTGGGGCAATATCAGAAGTCTGGTGGCCCCACCTCTCCGTGCTTGGGGGCAATATCAGAAGTCTGGTGGCCCCACCTCTCCATGCTTGGGGGCTATAACAGGCTGCTCTGACAAAATGTTACTGCACGGGTCCCCTCTTGTAATATTCACCTCATTTGACACCACATTGGTGCCAAATAAAAACTCACAGTTCTGCAATCAAAGTATTAGTCATGTGTCAGAATTCCATCCTCTAAACCATTTCTGGACACAACACTACACAACAACAACACCATATAGACGGGTCAGATCTCTCTGACCATACAGCACATCTTACCAAGTTGGTTTCACATAGGATAAGTTCTCCCAGACTACATATTCTGAAATATGTTCATTAGCTTCCTGCCATAGAATAGGATAGGTGATATGTTCCACTGATCTCAACAACTGATCTGTCCTCCATAATCCTTGCTGGCTTTTATGTATTTTATTTGTCTCTAGACCCTGAACTGGGGCGGGGGGTCTAGAGCGAATCCTTACTTGTTGTAAGGGATAGATTTTCATATGGCAGTATCAAATCACTCGAAACCTTAAACAAATATTAAAATGTACAAAGAAATAATTTCAGTCTTACCAGAATTATGAACATAGAACACAGTATATGCTAGCAAAACTCAGCTGAGCTGCTGGCTTTAGGATGGCATCCCTCTAACTATTTCAATTTGCTTCTGGGAAATCACCACTTAATATTTTACTGTGTCTACTAGGACAACTTATGACGAATGGCAAAAATGCGCGTCTGAGCGCCGATAATATATTCATCTATGGCCAATCACCGCCTTTTCTTTTTCAAATTCAAACATCCTACCAAAAAGTCAATTCAGTCATACCTCAGTCATGTATGCTTTATTGTCTGTTGGTCCGTCTGTCTCTACTTGCGTTTCACAAAAAAACACACTTGTTTTTTGAACCAACTCTGCCTTCCCCTACACAATTTTGCCTGTAAAGTTATTTTTAGCCACAATTCTCCTTAACACCCTCTCTCTTTCATTCTAACTAGATTGTAGCACTTGCGTCTTCAAGGCTGCAGTTTTTTGAAAATTAGTGACATTATTGTTTCAATGCAGTCGTTCGTTGATATGAACAACACAGTCTTTTGTCAATATCTTTCTTATTATCTATCCGACTGTATAAATGAAAGCATATTATTTCACTGCTCAAGATGGGCCATCCGGCCAGCTAGGTTTTATATTCCTAACATCATTATTAAGAAAAAGTTACTTTTCAAGGTTAGTTGGTTTTTAGAAATATTTTCTAGAATCTTCTGTACTGCGTTTGCCGCTGAATTCAAATAAAGGACAAAATATCGCAAAAGCGTCCAAGAAATGACTGTTGCGTATAATAACTATGGTCCCTTTTGTCGATTTCTTTACCTTGTGTCAACTTGGGGACGTGACTTTTCCTCCTTTCCCCCCCCAATTGCATCTTTTTAGCCTTGCTAGTTTCAAGCACATGTTCAGTCAGATTTTTCCTTTTGATCTTCGTTCTCATTCCGTTCCAAGGGTAAACGTTCTAGCAATTTAATTTCCATGGCGGGTGATGACCCGCGGCGTGGGCGATCATGCCTTCTAGTAACTTACGCATTCTTTTTATCCCTATATTTTATCCTTTGGAGATATTTTAACGTTGTATCACGGTTAATTTTATGACAGTTGTCCTCCCTCATAGTAACGACCATTACATAAGTTGGAGATTAGAGACATTTTTTAATAAATACTTTGTAACTTCATGTAACCAGATTAATAATGCTATATTTATATTTTACGACGAACTCATAGATAGTTCACCACAACTTGTCCAGATTTTTGGTAAGACCCATATACATCCTGGTAATTTACTGACCGCAGTGGCAGGATTGGGGTCGCCTGTATCATATGATTGTATTATATTTACCACGTTCTATATTGACAGTTACGAGAGCGTAAAGCTCCAGTTCACATTTAAAAAAATAAATTTATAGATTAACATTGCCATGTATGTATATTCCCATGTCATAAAATATATGTGTATATATATATATATATATATATATATATATATATATATATATATATATATATATATATATATATATATATATATATATATATATATATATATATATATATATATATATATATATGTGTATATATATATATATATATATATATATATATATAAATATATATGTATATATATATATATATATATATATATATATATATATATATATATATATATATATATATATATATATGAGCTCGTATATTACATTTTTTGCGTCCCACGGTCTGATGTTTGACCATAGTTCTATGCTGTTAGGCTGATGTTCATTGCAGCTACTACATATAAGATTGTTAAATACTTAATGAATATTAGTCACTTCTGTTGAATATTGCCAAAGTATTTTTTTTGTTTTTTTGTTTTATTTGTGTTGTTTGCACAACCGATGAAAATTGTATGCAATTTTTTTTTAAAAGTTAGCATTAAGTAGGTTATCATTATGGTGATGACTAATGCACAGCGTTGTTCATATTGATATTGTTAAGAAGTAGTGTACATCAATATTGTTCAATGGCGAAGTGTATTAACACATTTTATGAATCCCCCGTTTTACGCATTATAAATATACTGGGATCCCTCATTTTACGAACAAAAATTAAAAAAAAAAATTTTTTTTCTCTGAGAGCCTCTACCAATATGTTAGTCATTTATAACAGTCAGTTGATAGTATGCAAATGTCTCCCTCTGGGATACATTTGTGTGGCCAGGGACGTATGTGACCGCACGGCCTTCCACACTAGCATTATCCCTACTACTTCCACGCTAAGCATTTATGCGTGCTATAATATGCTACATAAAAGAATGACAGACCTCAAAAGCAAATAAGATGTTTTTACACAAAACGCAGTATCATTCAAAGTTCAGTTTGCAGTTACTGCTCTGACAGGGCAAACGTAGGTCAGTCCCAGATAATAATGAATGGGTTTTATGCGCGGAAAGTGGGAAATGAATGTTTGTGTGATCTGGTTTTTTTTATCCAATTGTTAAGTTGGAAAAGATCACACATGTGAAAAAAGTTGAAATAACAGAAAGTCGTGTGCAAAAAGTCGAAAACAGAGCATCGTGTGCAGAAATTGTACCGTGTGAAAAAAAGAACGGGCCATGTGGAAAAAGGCGGGAAAAAAGAAGAAATAGTATAAATAGAAGCGATGTGGGCGATAGGCAGAGATTTCAGGATTTATGATTCCAATGATACCATGATTTTAGACTAGAGGATTTTTACAGATAGCGTTAGGTGAACTTCGTCTTTGAGGATATCAAGACAAGTTTTTTTATTGAGTAGACAAGTGTGTTAAATTATTTAGATGGATTATATATATGTTTCTTTTTGGATAAACAACCATCATTTTGTGAAATTTACAGTGTTTGTCTTATGACATCAATAAACTCTAATATAATTTTCTACTGAATTGCTGTTTGTGGAAATTTACAGTAATTTCTTTTGGATATACATTGTTGTGCTGAAACTGTTTTGCTTATCACCAAACTCAAAGGGAAGAACATTCCTGGGTTGAAAAAAATGAGTAAACGGTCAAGTATTACCATCTCTGGCAGAAGGCCAGTTAGCACTTGAACCACAACAACATATAAAAGATTGACTAAATAAAATCAATATAACTACTAGTGCCATATAACCTACACTAGTACAAGAGGTTCAATTTAAATTGCCCACAAATAACTTGCCCATAACTAAATGTCATCCAAATAAGTGTATTAGGATCGAAGGTGACGGAAACTGCTTTTTCCGTTGCCTTTCTGTGGCTATTACCGGATCACAGGCACATCATTTCAGTACAAGAAACCAAATTTGCCAACATATTACTGAAAACGCTGAAATATTTAAAGAACGTATGGCATCTGACAACCGTGAAAACCCGAAAAAATTACATTATGAAGGCATGTATGCTTAAAGACGGTATATGGGCAACAGATGTAGAAATTCTGGGGGTTGTTCACATGATGAGAACTAATATTTTTGTCTATACGCCCCAATACGGTCATGTCTGGCAGCAGTACACAACTGACTTAATTGACCCAAGAATCGATGTGCACAATGAAGTATTGTATATCAAACATAAAGGGTTAGTTCACTTCGACCTTGTCCAAGAAGTTGAAGAATATGCACCAGAAATTAGTACAAAAAGAAAACTCAGTAACACGGATCTGGAATGTAGACAGAAACAAAAAACTAAAAAAGATGAAGCAGACGACAATGATACAAATTTAAAAGAAAATGAGTCCTCTACTTGTATTATCAATTGATTTCGATAAAGACCCTTTGTCAGTTCTCTAGACACATACCTCAGAAATTATTACCTTTGTTTCTTACTTCTTTTTATGCCTTTTCTAGAAAATTATGGTAATCTTTTCATAATATACAGTATGTAAAGTAGAAAATATCACCTGTGAGAACGATTCGGACCAGTTAGAAGATAAGTTCTCAGCCCAGCCACCAAGTTGAGACCAGTTAGAATGATTTGGACCAGTTAGAAGATAAGTTCTCAGGCCAGCCACCAAGTTGACACCAGTGAGAACGATTCAGATCAGTTAGAAGATAAGTTCTCAGCCCAGCCACCAAGTTGACACCAGTGAGAACGATTCGGACCAGTTAGAAGATAAGTTATCAGCCCAGCAACCAAGTTGACACCAGTGAGAATTATTCAGACCAGTTAGAAGATAAGTTCTCAGCCCAGCAACCAAGTGAGAATGATTCAGACCAGTTGGAAGATAAGTTCTCATCCCAGCCACCAAGTTGACACCAGTGAGAACGATTCAGACCAGTTAGAAGATAAGTTTTCAGCCCAGCCACCAAGTTGACACCAGTGAGAACGATATTCGCACCACACAGAAATTGATGATTTATTTGAAGATGCCCTGCTTGACATTCAAACTGACAGCTGTATTTTTAAGCCACCAACTGTTGAGTGGCAGCATGAAATGTGCTCAAATTTGCAGTTGACACTAGTACAAGAGGTTCAATTTAAATTGCCCACAAATAACTTGCCCAAAACTAAATGTCATCCAAATAAGTGTATTAGGATCGAAGGTGACGGAAACTGCTTTTTCCGTTGCCTTTCTGCGGATATTACCGGATCACAGGCACATGATATCAGTACAAGAAACCAAATATGCCAACATATTACTGAAAACGCTGAAATATTCAAAGAACGTATGGCATCTGACAACCGTGAAAACCTTAAAAAATTACGTTATGAAGGCATGTATGCTTAAAGACGGTATATGGGCAACACATGTAGAAATTATGGGGGCTGTTCACATGATGAGAACTAATATTTTTGTCTATACGCCCCAATACGGTCATGTCTGGCAGCAGTACACAACTGACTTAACTGACCCAAGAATCGATGTGCACAATGAAGTATTGTATATCAAACATAAAGGGTTAGTTCACTTCGACCTTGTCCAAGAAGTTGAAGAATATGCTCCAGAAATTAGTACAAAAAGAACACTCAGTAACACGGATCTGGAATGTAGAAAGAAACAAAAAACTAAAAAAGATGAAGCAGACGACAATGATGAGAATGAAACAAATTTAAAAGAAAATGAGTCCTCTACTTGTATTATCAATTGATTTCGATAAAGACCCTTTGTCAGTTCTCTTAGACATATACCTCAGAAGTTATTACCTTTGTTTCTTACTTCGTTTTTATACCTTTTCTCGAAAATTATGGTAGTCTTTTCACATTATACAGTATGTAAAGTAGAAAATATCACCAGTGAGAACGATTCGGACCAGTTAAAAGATAAGCTCGCAGCCCAGCCACCAAGTTGACACCAGTGAGAATGATTCAGACCAGTTAGAAGATAAGTTCTCAGCCCAGCCACCAAGTTGACACCAGTGAGAACGATTCAGACCAGTTAGAAGATAAGTTCTCAGCCCAGCCACCAAGTTGACACCAGTGAGAATGATTCGGATCAGTTAGAAGATAAGTTCTCAGCCCAGCAATCAAGTTGACACCAGTGAGAACGATTCAGACCAGTTAGAACATAGTTCTTAGCCCAACCACCAAGTTGACACCAGCGAGAACGATTCGGACAACACAGAAATTGATGATTTATTTGAAGATGCCCTGCCTGACATTCAAACTAACAGCTGTATTTTTAAGCCACCAACTGTTGAGTGGCGGCACAAAATGTGCTCAAATTTTCAGTGGACACCAATACAAAAGGTTCAATTTAAATTGCCCACAAATAACTTGCCCATAACTAAATGTCATCCAAAAAAGTGTATTAGGATCGAAGGTGACGGAAACTGCTTTTTCCGTTGCCTTTCTGTGGCTATTACCGGATCACAGGCACATCATTTCAGTACAAGAAACCAAATATGCCAACATATTACTGAAAACGCTGAAATATTTAAAGAACATATGGCATCTGACAACCGTGAAAACCCGAAAAACTACGTTATGAAGGCATGTATGCTTAAAGATGGTATATGGGCAACAGATGTAGAAATTATGGGGGCTGTTCACATGATGAGAACTAATATTTTCATCTATACGCCCCAACACGGTCATGTCTGGCAGCAGTACACAACTGACTTAATTGACCCAAGAATCGATGTGCACAATGAAGTATTGTATATCAAACATAAAGGGTTAGTTCACTTCGACCATGTCCAAGAAGTTGAAGAATATGACCCAGAAATTAGTACCCAAAAAAAACTCAGTAACACGGATCTGGAATGTAGAAAGAAACAAAAAACTAAAAAAGATGAAGCAGACGACAATGATGTGAATGAAACAAATTTAAATGAAAATGAGTCCTCTACTTGTATTATCAATTGATTTCGATAAAGACCCTTTGTCAGTTCTCTAGACACATACCTCAGAAGTTATTACCTTTGTTTCTTACTTCTTTTTATACCTTTTCTCGAAAATTATGGTAGTCTTTTCACATTATACAGCATGTAAAGTAGAAAATATCACCAGCGAGAATGACTAGGACCAGTTAGAAGGTAAGTTCTCAGCCCAGCCACCAAGTTGACACCAGTGAGAATGATTCAGACCAGTTAGAAGATAAGTTCTCAGCCCAGCCACCAAGTTGACACCAGTGAGAATGATTTGGATCAGTTAGAAGATAGGTTCTCAGCCCAGCCATCAAGTTGACACCAGTGAGAATGATTCAGACCAGTTAGAAGATAAGTTCTCAGCCCAGCCACCAAGTTGACACCAGTGAGAATGATTTGGATCAGTTAGAAGATAGGTTCTCAGCCCAGCCACCAAGTTGACACCAGTGAGAATGATTCAGACCAGTTAGAAGATAAGTTCTCATCCCAGCCACCAAGTTGACACCAGTGAGAATGATTCAGACCAGTTAGAAGATAAGTTCTCAGCCCAGCCACCAAGTTGACACCAGTGAGAACGATTCAGACCAGTTAGAAGATAAGTTCTCAGCCCAGCCACCAAGTTGACACCAGTGAGAACGATTCGGATCAGTTAGAAGATAAGTTCTCAGCCCAGCCATCAAGTTGACACCAGTGAGAACGATTCAGACCAGTTACAACATAGTTCTCAGCCCAACCACCAAGTTGACACCAGTGAGAACGATTCGGACCACACAGAAATTGATGATTAATTTGAAGATGCCCTGCCTGACATTAAAACTAACAGCTGTATTTTTAAGCCACCAACTGTTGAGTGGCAGCACGAAATGTGCTCAAATTTTCAGTTGACACCAGTACAAGAGGTTCATTTAAATTGCCCACAAATAACTTGCCCATAACTAAATGTCATCCAAAAAAGTGTATTAGGATCGAAGGTGACGGAAACTGCTTTTTCCGTTGCCTTTCTGTGGCTATTACCGGATCACAGGCACATCATTTCAGTACAAGAAACCAAATTTGCCAACATATTACTGAAAACGCTGAAATATTTTAAGAACATATGGCATGTGACAACCGTGAAAACCTGAAAAACTACGTTATGAAGGCATGTATGCTTAAAGATGGTATATGGGCAACAGATGTAGAAATTATGGGGGCTGTTCACATGATGAGAACTAATATTTTCATCTATACGCCCCAACACGGTCATGTCTGGCAGCAGTACACAACTGACTTAATTGACCCAAGAATCGATGTGCACAATGAAGTATTGTATATCAAACATAAAGGGTTAGTTCACTTTGACCTTGTCCAAGAAGTTGAAGAATATGCACCAGAAATTAGTATAAAAAGAAAACTCAGTTACACGGATCTGGAATGTAGAAAGAAACAAAAAACTAAAAAAGATGAAGCAGACGACAATGATGAGAATGAAACAAGTAAAAGAAAATGAGTCCTCTACTTGTATTATCAATTGATTCCGCACAGAATACTCACTTCCCGTTATTTCGCTTCTGACATTCGAAGGACAACAAAGTCTGGGCAAAACATAAAATCAAAATCAAAGGATCACCCCACAGCAGTTAGGGCCTTACTGCTAACATGACAAACCGAGACTTGCTTGCAAATGAGATTGAAAGTCTTGTAGCAGAGTATGGCAACAACGTTGAAATTGTCTCTGAGGAGCCTGTGAAGGTGAAAATTCTTGTTGCACAGAGTTCCGACATCTTGCAGAACGATCATATGTCTATAGTCATGATGATTACTTTTGACGAGAATTATCCATATTCTCCACCAATGTGTGAAATCGAGTCCTCTGAAAACATGACGAAAGGGCAGGAGGATTCAGTGATGAATCTTTTCATTAATGAAGGTGCGAGACAGGTTGGCCAACCTATGATGACCTTTACACTGGTTGAAGCATTGAGAAAGCATTTGAGTATGATGATGCAGCAACTTGAAGAAGAGGCTGAGGAGCAAACTGATTTGGCGACAGAGAGGGCTGAGGTTGAAGATGCTACTGCTTATGAAGCACGAGGTTCCGAGCTGTCGGAACTAATGGCACAGAGCCAAAACATCTTTTCACAGTATTTTTCCTCATTGGAGGCTGACCAGGCCAGATGCTTTATATCACCAACAGAAAGACAGGAGGAAGCATGCTTGGCTGAACAAGAACTTCAGGTTGTCCAAATCGATTGTAAAGATAGGGAGAGTCAAGAGGCGCAGGAGCAATTCCCCTTGGTGAGAGCCAAGGACATACACAGAATAATCAACATCATGGACGGCAATGTTCATGAGTCATTAACAGGACTTGAAATCATTCAGAGATGTTTTCATGCTCATGAAAAGCCTGATCCAAATGAGTATCTGAATGTTACAGTTTCAGTTGATGAGCAAATTAAAACATTTTCCATGAAGCCACAGATCATCAGCATAGCAGAATCACAGGATCAGCTGTCTCGGTCATCTGTGGTAAAATGCAATGGTTGTCGTGAAAGGGTTACTGACTTGTCCATGGTTCATACTTGCGGTAACATGCACAAATTCTGTGACGAATGCTTTCGTGCATTGATACTCATGTCAAGAGAAGTGTCACACATTACATGCCCATTGAAATCTTGTGGAGAGTCATTTATAGATGACATCAAGGACACAAATAAGAAGACTGAAGGAAAGAACTGATTGAGTAGACCTGATGCTGTTTAATCATAAACTGTTCTTATTTTAAACGTTCATCATTACTTATTTTACTTAACTTTTTTGGTCCAGTGTTGGACTGATTGTTTTCCTTTCTTGAGCCAGTGTTGCATTGGCTGCTGGGAGCATGTTGTTACACACCAGTTCCGTTTTCTTGTTAAAGTTGGTAAAGGACTGTTACTGGTGTGTACATAGTGAAATGTTATGATCTGATTATATGAAAGTATTTGTATCGTCTACCTCAATGTCGCTGCTCTGTGTTGATGTGGAGTGCTGTGTAGAATGTAGTCGGACTGACCTGGGCCAAATAGCATGGTAGCCTAATTAGCTCACCAGGCGTTGAGGTGCTGTGAAGGTGTCATGTTGCCATTCAACATAAGGCAGCTCTCAAGGTGTGTAGTCCCCGACAGTTTATAAATGTTGATGAAGAGGTGGGGATGAATGCACGCGAATGCTTGATGGTACTTTAAGGTAGATGATTCACCCACTCACTCCCATGCAGTAGTCAATGAATTGTGTAACTGCAGTTTCATGACAACCATTTATTACGTTACACAGTGACATCTACAACAGTCAAATAGACGAGGATCAGGAACATTACATCAATGGATAAATGACTGGCAAGTACATCTAAAGTTCATATAGCATGCCACAGGAACATGGCGGACGTGAAGACAGTTCACTACGATTGCATGGAAAACAAGTTCAATAAATATTCGTATATCAATATGTTAACTCCGCCAATGCCGGTCCCAAGCCCGGATGAAAAAGGAGGAGGGCGGCCTGCATGGAGGCCGTAAGGAGGCAGCCCCTCCACCATGCAAAGGCACAACAGGCCAATCACCTGTTTGCTTTAAATCATGATTACGCGAACTACAAGAGAGAAAACCGGACTGATTCTAAAGGCGACGAACTGGAATGGACTACGGACTACGACTTATGGAACTTGGAACACAAGAAGTATAAATGGGAAGGAAGAGGAGCTGGTGGAAGAGATGAGGAAAGCAAAACTAGAAATCCTGGCTATAACGGAAACGAAGAAAAAAGGACAAGGAGTCATGGATCTCGATGGCAACACGTTGCTCTACAGTGGTGTACCCATATCTGAAAGAGCTAAAGGGGGCATGGGTTGCATTGTGGCCCAAAATCAAAAAGATAGTATCAAGGGATGGAACTTTGTCTCGGAGCGCATTATGGTTGTAAAACTAAAAGAAGGAGAAACCATAGTCAACCTGGTCATAGTGTATGGGCCAAATGAGGATGAGAGAGCAGAGGTCAAGGAGGAATTCTTCGAGCTGCTTCAAAGGACAGTGGATGACTGCCTAGATGAAGTTATTATGCTCGGAGATTTTAATGCCAGAGTTGAAAATGACCATGCTAGATGGGGTGGAGTTATCGGAAGATATGGAGAAGATACTCTCAATGACAATGGAAAGCGACTCCTTAGATTCTGCAGTGAGCAGAATCTGATCATTACAAACACAAAGTTCCCCCATAAGCGCATACATGCATACACTAGATGTGAACCAACCAAGAATGAGAAGTCAGTGATCGACTATGCCATTGTTCGGAGAAGCTCATTCAGATATGTCCGAGATGCAAGAGTCTGGAGGGGGCCAGAGATTGGAAGTGATCACTACCTGCTAACAATCAAATGAACAACTGAAAGAGTTGCTCAGCCTAGGAACTGCCCAACATCACGCAAGAAACCAAGTAAACGAGCAGGAGAAATGAGCATTAGGACCTACAAGCTGAGAGAGCCAGAAATTAAGACCAGATATCAGGGGCTTATTGCTACAGCAGTGAGCAACACAGAAGAACGACCTGATGACTTGGAAACCCTCTGGAATAAATTCAAGGATATCATAAAGACAGCTGCAGCAGAAGCATGCGGTGAAGTCCGACTTGGGAACCAGAGAAAGAGGACACCTTGGTGGACAGAGGAAGTCAAAGAGAAAATAAGAGAGAAGAAAATGGCATGGAAACAATACTTAGGAGCTAAAAACACAACAGGACAAATGGAAAATATAGAGAATATGTGACACTCAGAACAGAAGCAAAGAACAAAGTGCTAGCAGCAAAACAGAAGTCCTGGGAAGAATTTGGAGAAAAGCTAGAAAAGATGCACAAGAAAACCAGAAATTGTTCTATAAGACCCTAAAGAACATGAGGAAAGAAAAACAATGCCCTCTCAAATTTATAAAGGACAAGCAAGGCAAATTGCTTACTGCCCCGAAGGAAGTAATGGAAAGATGGAAAGAATATTTCTCAGAACTCCTGGATGGTGAGCATGATGAAGCATCAGAAATGATAACCACTGACACAGAAGAGGAAACCAATGATGGTGAAGATGACATAAAGATGGAAGAACTGAGGGCAGCACTAGAGAAAATCAAGATGGGCAAAGCAGCAGGGCATGATGGTATAACACCAGAAATGGTTAAGTACATGGGAGTATCAGGCGACCTATTACTCTTAAAGGTCCTACAGGCAGCATGGTGCAACAAGACCATACCAAAGGATTGGGAGATTGCCATCATAACACCAATTTTCAAAAAGGGTGACAATCGACAATGTGGAAACCATAGAGGCATATCCCTTCTCAGTGTCCCTGGTAAAATCTACTCTAAAACCTAGAGCAGAGACTCCGACGCCTAGCTGAGCCACAATTGGATGAGGTCCAGTGCGGATTCCGAGCAAACCGAAGTACTCAAGACCTAATCTTCACACTCAGACAGCTGAGTGAAAAGGCCCTTGAGTATAAGAGTGAGATCCATCTTTGTTTCATAGATCTGGAAAAGGCGTTTGACAGGGTCCCCTGGAGCAAACTTTGGGACTGTTTGGCAAGGAAGAATATTCCAGCACCTCTGATTCATGCTATACAGAGCTTCTACAAGTCTTGCAGAAATTATGTGAGGACAGCAAACCATAAGTCAGAAGAGTTCAGGACCACCACTGGTGTAAGACAAGGTGATATCCTATCACCTTACCTCTTCATACTCCTTATGGACGATGTCATCAAGGCATGTAAGGAGAGAACAAGAAAGTATTCAGTGGGGTACTGGAAGATGAGACAGGTCTATATTTCGGAGCTGGCATTTGCTGATGATGTTGCCCTGATTGCTAAATCAGAGGCACATCTCCAATCCAACCTGCAAGTCTGGAAGGAAGAGCTGGAGAAGAGAGGGATGGTCATAAGCAGCTCTAAAACAAAATCCATGGTGATATCACGAGAAGAAAGAAAACATCAGATTAAGTTGGGAGAACAGGTCCTGGAGCAGGTCGACCACGTTAAATATCTCGGAGCTATTATAGACCGAAAGGGAGGCATCAAAGAAGAGTTGGCCACTCGAAAAGCAGCGGCTGGGAGACTTTTTCAGGCCATAAATCGTGGATTCCTCAGCAAGAAAGAGGTTGGTAAGAAAACGAAGATGGCTGTATACCGCTCCACCTATGTCCCAGTCTTGACATATGGATGTGAGTCGTGGGCAATGACTACAACCCACAAAAGCCAGATCCAAACCTCAGAAATGAGGTATCTGAGGAAAGTGGTTGAAGTAACAAGAAGAGACATGGTCCGCAACCAGACGATCCGTCAAGGCCTAAAATCCCATCCGCTGCAGACCCAAATAGAACAGTCCCAACTAAGATGGTTTGGCCATGTCTGCAGAATGGGAGAAGATCAGCTACCACGACAAGCATGGGAAACAAAGAGCCAGGGATCCAGACCTCCAGGACGACCCAGAGTCCGCTGGGAGGACAACATTAGACAATCTTTGAAGGACCGAGGACTAGAATGGAACCAGGCCAGGAAGAAGACAGCTGATAGAATGGTCTGGCGCTCTCTCTTCCAAACCTCTACACCTCACGGTAGAAGGGGAACGACTAAGTAAGTATATCAGTATGTTGCTGACTCCACTTTATCTACCATTCCACAACTAGCAGAAAAAAACCCTGCATCACAGAATGGGTAAATAACTGTATAAACATCCATCAGTTTCATTCTGACTTCACCATGTCAGATACCTTTTTAAGTCTCCCGTCGACCCCAAACATGGCGGGCGACGAAAATAGCATAGTCCATCCCTCTAGTCGGACGAATCGACAATGATCTGACCTTTCGAAGATAGTCTTATAACATTAATGGTACCACTGACTCAGCGCGTCAGGTACTCCAAATAACTCCCTCGTACACCACGCGAGTTTTCATTTCCATAGTTATAATAATAATAACTTGTAACTCATCTGGTCTTCCACTCCAGATAGTTATATTGGGCCTCTATGAAACAGTAAACACTGTGGATTCCTCATACGTAGACATAATCGTCCATGTTCAAAATATACTGCTAACATGCGGGTTTCAGAATAATATCTATTCTCCTGGGTTTCTGTGTAGATCTAAGACTAACAGTCTTAATTGGCTCCATCGAGCATAGCAAATAAAGTACTCTGCATCTCAACCATCCGTGAGCTCTCCTCACAGGTTGACTCAAAATATGTTCGGCAAACACTGCAAATAAAGGTAATGTTAAAGTTCATTTTACCTTGCTTCGAATTCCTATCACAACTTAACAACTACTGTCGTCTTCCTGACGAACAGAATATCACAGGGGAACCTTAACAACAAGTGGAAGAGTTTCCATTACCAAGGTAATGCAGAGAGAATAAACAGACATCTTGTCTGACAAACCCAGATCAACTTCTCACGCACAGGAAGTCTTTTCCAAAAAATCTAAATTCGACACATGCGCAGAAGCGTTTGACCCCAGAGTTCAACTCAAACCGGGCCGATGTTGGACACAACCAAGCAAAGATACAAGACCAAATCGCCTTAAATGGTCAGGGAATAACCAATACCAATAAGCAATAGTGAATGCAGTCAGCGACTCATAGCTTGACTGCCTGCATCAGGACCAGCGAACTAGAGCTGGTCAAGACCACACTCCACCTCCACGTGGTGGTCCTGGAAACAGTCTGCAGCAGTGCAGTCTGGCTGAGCGAGTGCGGATCGCAATGGGAAGGCAAACCCGGTCCTAAAAAATGCCGTGCAGAAGTCGGATGTGTCGACCGAAAGGTGCAGATATCACAGCTTAGGCGTAAACAGACACAATGCAACCACCGTCCTTTTCAGGACAAACGAGGAAGAAAAAGAAGAAGTATTATCAATTGATTTCGATAAAGACCCTTTGTCAGTTCTCTAGACACATACCTCAGAAGTTATTACCTTTGTTTCTTACTTCTTTTTATACCTTTTCTAAAGAATTATGGTAGTCTTTTCCCATTATACAGCATGTAAAGTAGAATATATCACCAGTGAGAACGATTTGGACCAGTTAAAAGGTAAGTTCTCAGCCCAGCCACCAAATTGACACCAGTGAGAATGATTCGGATCAGTTAGAAGATAAGTTCTCAGCCCAGATACCAAGTTGACACCAGTGAGAACGATTCAGACCAGTTAGAAGATAAGTTCTCAGCTCAGCCACCAAGTTGACACCAGTGAGAACGATTTGGATCAGTTAGAAGATGTGACCGCATGGCCTTCCACACTAGCATTATCCCTACTACTTCCACGCTAAGCATTTATGAGTGCTATAATATGCTACATAAAAGAATGACAGACCTCAAAAGCAAATAAGACGTTTTTACACAAAACGCAGTATCATTCAAAGTTCAGTTGGCAGTTACTGCTCTGACAGGGCAAACGTAGGTCAGTCCCAGATAATAATGAATGGGTTTTATGCGCGGAAAGTGGGAAATGAATGTTTGTATGATCTGGTTTTTTTTGTATCCAATTGTTAAGTTTGAAAAGATCACACATGTGAAAAAAGTCGAAATAACAGAAAGTAGTGTGCAAAAAGTCGAAAACAGACAGTCGTGTGCAGAAATTGTACCGTGTGAAAAAAAGAACGGGCCGTGTGGAAAAAGGTGGGGAAAAAAAGAAGAAATAGTATAAATAGAAGAGATGTGGGCGATAGGCAGAGATTTCAGGATTTATGATTCCAATGATACCATGATTTTAGACTAGAGGATTTTTACGGATAGCGTTATGTGAACTTCATCTTTGAGGATATCAAGACAAGTTTTTTTATTGAGTAGACAAGTGTGTATATTATTCAGTTGGATTATATATATGTTTCTTTTTGGATAAACAACCATCATTTTGTGAAATTTACAGTGTTTGTCTAATGACATCAATAAACTCTAATATAATTTTCTACTGAATTGCTGTTTGTGGAAATTTACAGTAATTTCTTTTGGATATACGTTGTTGTGCTGAAACTGTTTTGCTTATCACCAAACTCAAAGGGAAGAACATTCCTGGGTTGAAAAGAATGAGTAAAAGGTCAAGTATTACCATCTCTGGCGGAAGGCCAGTTAGCACTTGAACCACAACAACATATAAAAGATTGACTCTGACTAAATAAAATCAATATAACTACTAGTGCCGTATAACCTACACGGCCACATATCTTCAAATTGATGCCGTGACCTGCGCACATTCAACTGACGCGGGCACATATCTTCAAATTGGCGCCGTGACCTGCCCTTTTTCTCGGTGAAAGCAGACATGTATAATCACTATAATGGATCAAAGTCAAAAACAACAGCAGCAACAAAAGGCGTTGTATACACTACAGCAAAGACAGCAACAACAACATGCATTATATGCACAGCAGCTACAACAGCAACAGGAAATGCAACAGGCAAACGTCCATCCTGCTAACATACCCTTACCTGTAGAGGCCAAACCCACAATGACCGCTTTGCAATGGATAACAGACACGCTATCAAATGTAAAATGACTCAGGATGGTGACACAACAAGAGAAATCCATACTAGAATTGCTTTGGCAGCTAGCGCCTTCAATAGATTATCTAACATTTGGAAATTACGATCATTGAATATACATACCAAGCTTCGTCTGTTTAATTCAAGTGTTATCTCAGTGTTAACATACGGCTGTGAGAGTTGGAAAATAACAAAATCATTGGAGAACAAGCTGAATACATTCGAGAACAAATGTCTTAGAAAACTCATGAACATCAGTTGGAAAGAATTCAAGACTAATCGACAAATAAATATAAGGAAAAGACGATGGTCATATATCGGTCATGTCCTACGAATGCAAAACAACAGAATACCACTACAGGCGCTCACTTGGGTTCCTGAGGGTAAGCGGAAAAAAGGAAGACCAAAAGAAACACTCAGAAGAACAATAATAAGAGAAGGAAGAACGTTGGGCCTAAATAATGTGCAAGAGCTAAGAGGAGTGGCGTCACAACGAACAACCTGGAGAGCACTGGTTTCTGCCTTATGCGCCGTGTTTGGCGCTTAAAGAATTTATTATTATTATTATTTATCAAATGTAGATCACTACAATAAATATAACCAAATTTGCTTGGTTATAACCCCCTTCACATGCGATTCTAACACATTTCGGAGATGGCTAATGAACAGACACAGATATGAGAGCAACAATACATATTGCCGGAGAAAACCAGAGATCAACAATACATATTGCTGGAGAGAACCAGAGAGCAACAATACATATTGCTGGATAGAACCAGAGATCAACAATACATATTATCGGAGAGAACCAGAGATCAACAGTACATATTGCCGGAGAGAATCAGAGAGCAACAATACATATAGCCGAGAGAATCAGACAGCACACCACATAACTACAATAGAAGATCCCAGATCAAGTATCAAGACAACAGCAACAAAACGGGTCGCATAGCCACTGTCAACAGCCACTGGAAATAAAAGAGATTGTCGCATTGCAGTCAGAAATTTTATCAATGGAATAAAACAACGAATGATATGGGAAGTAAATAATGTTACAACGACTGACCAACAAACATGTATGATAACAACAGAAGATGGACTAACGGCACAAATCAGACCTCTAAAACAATGGAGAAAACCACCTAACATACATCACCAGGTCGGTTTTGTAAAATCATATGACACGCGATGGGCCCTCATGATTATTTGTCAACCAAGGCACGAACTACAAGTAAAGAAAACAAAAATGATTTGTGTTGCAACACAAACAAACGGTGACAGGTCAAGTCAGGTCAATGACCCAGAACTACAAGTGAAGAAAACAACGATGAGCTGTGTTGCAACACAAACAGACGTCGACTTTAACACTGCCACAACAGATACTGGTACACCAGATACAGTACACTTCAACACAACCGGATTACACACTTGAACAGCATTAAAACAGTTGGCCAGGCAGACAAATTAGCAAGAAATTCCAGTTACAGAACCAAGCACAGGAGAGTTGAAGAAAGAAATAAAAGCAATCCTGAAAGAAGGTGACTTCAACACACTCACAACATGAAAGGTGCATAAATTACTGGAGGACAGGTTTGCTGTTTGTTTGTCTGCAAGACGAAAAGAAATTCGCAAGTTCGTGATAAATGAGGTTGATCAAGATGAAGGTGATGTGAACACACAAGAGAAAAACATAGTCACCAAAGCTCATGCAGCACAAATTAAGAAAGATACTCATCGCCCGATAGCACCACCAGTTTTATCTAATAGCAGACCCATACATAAAGCCACATTGAACCACTATCATTCCACAGATACGTCAAAAACCTCACACAGAGAACCTGACATAGATAATGATACTTGACACACAGCACCGGCTAATGAAGAAAACGCACACAGCGCTACATGCACACTTGAGGAAGATATTATTCTTCCATCACCTCCATTGAGACATGAATCTGACCTAGATACAGCAGATCCCGAGAGTGACCACGAAAGTATGAACAGTCCAGACAATGCTGAATTTCACACAGCAACGAAGCGCCCACATTCTGGAACAACAGATGACTCCCCACCGTTAACAAAATTTGTGCTGTTACCTCAAGAGCACATACGTATGAAATTGCGAAGAAAACGCAGACAGCCCCACAACACGCAGCATGAGGTGCACCATTTCAACACTACTTCATCCTTACCCTCGACAACTGCAGCCACCACCCACTCGACAGTGCGAAATACACCATCCTCTTGTGATCAACGATTGACAAGGAAAAAAATTATCTTGATGGAAATCACCAATTTCCTCACGTCAAATTTGTAAACGTCCAGTTCAACGATTATTGGTTTATTGGAGAATCAATCTTCTCTAATAACAAAAAGGTACTTCCCCAGCAATAGTACCCAACAAGTACTCACACTTCATAGTACTACCCCTCGTTCCCCATCATCTAAAGTCACTAGTATCCATTTTTTTTTGGTAGGAAATTTTATTTTTTCAGAAAGATGTCAGCCTCAGTCAAGATCTTGCTGATGATATTGATGATATTGACAGTTATGACTGCAACACCCACATATACTAACAAGTTATTATGGCGTGACGCCACTGTGTTTGAGTTTTATACAATTATTTCACATTCTTCGTCAACATGGACTGTCATTATCATTACATCCTTTACACCAATACGTCAAGAAATGGAAGAACTTTCACAGATCTACAACACTATGTTATCCAGGTTAAACAGAACTCTAAATTATCTCAGTTCTCTAGTTATACAAATTTTTTTTTTGCAAGTATTAGGTATGAAATCTTTATGATTAGAAGAGTACTCACTGATCTTAGAGACGTAGTCACCAACTGTACAAATTACACCACTTTTGCCTTTGAAAATCTTTATAATAGGACTTATGCTTTACAACAGTTTTTATTTTTTTTTCTCTTCTTGATGAATTTTGTGACAAAATCAAACACACTATACGCACACACATATTTTTTCTTTTTTGACACATCAGAGTTTTTTTTTTTAATGTGTTAACTCACCGCTTTCCTTTTGTGTTATGGAAAGACCGTTTTATAATGTTCAATCTCATCGAGAATGTATTTTGGCGACTTTTCTTAATGATGCTGTTTACAACCTCAATGATCGTATATGGCTTCACACATTATTCAAGCCGATGACCCTTTCTCACAGATATATGATGAATCAGACGTCAAATTTATTCTTCCCTACACATCTAAACACCTGTCCATCTCCTGTCACCTTCTCCGACATGCTCCATCACAGATGGAGCGTTTCTAAATCGACGCCCTGTTCCGAGCATTCCCCACTATTCAACAGGAATTTACCTATGACAATGTGTATATCAAATTCTATAAATACTTCTTCGTAGTCTGGGAAACCCATTCACCTCTTCTCGCATTCCTGAATTCAGTGAGACACGTCAGAGGTCATGACCTGACCCACTAGAGTGTCAGGACTATTGATTTTGCCTAGTATAATTGGTGTTTTAAATTTTAAGCTGTTTTGTGTATAACTACCATATGTACAAGAAGATGAGATGTCCACAGCGGACATTGGTAAAGGATAATGAGGACATTGTTACCCCCACTGACACAGATAACGCCCCTAGGATCCCTGAGTACATTCCCATGACTGACATTTGTTCCCCTCCCACGGTGATAAACCCTACTCCGTCATTTATCCCAATATACACCCCACTCCACTAAATAACTGAGACATATATTTTCACATAAAATTTGACTTGGTGATATATTTTGCAAGTTGTGTACAACTTATATAATAATCAACACAGTTCGCAGATTGGCGAAATACTACATTGTTACATGCACACCATGACAATTCCATGAGAAATCGCTAACATGGTAACGGATATGTTCACATGTTGATAAACCTTGAATTGAGAAATAAACATCACATATTGATGTACCTGTATTTTTCTGACCATTTGTCACGTTGTAAGCGGAACGCTACAGTATATTTTATTGACAAATTGTTGTCCATTATACCTTGTATTGTGAAATAAACATCACATATTGATGTACCTGTATTTTTCTGACCATTTGTCACGTTGTAAGCGGAACGCTACAGTATATTTTATTGACAAATTGTTGTCCATTATACCTTGTATTGTGAAATAAACATCACATATTGATGTACCTGTATTTTTCTGACCATTTGTCACGTTGTAAGCGGAAAGCTCACCCGTGTGTTGCCGGGGCCCGAAAGGGGAGCAAAGAATAGTAACACTGCACCCTACCACGCATGTCGTAAAAAGCGACTAAGGAGGGTTGGGCATGGGGCTGTTTACCCCATCCCGTAAAAACTTCGCACAGTGGGCTGATCACCTGCTTGCCAACCAATCTGATTATGGAAACAACGATAGATTGTTTGGTCTGTTTTTGTTCCACAAAGACGCCACTAGGCGTGGTGGAAACAGCGATAGATTGATCAATTTGTTGTTGCCCTAAGACGCCACTAGGCGTACTGGCCACATACTGCTTTGCCGGTTGGTGGCTAAGGATGGAAGAAGAAGAAGCGGAAAGCTACAGTATATTTTATTGACAAATTGTTGTCCAATATTATGAACTTGCATTTGTATGCAGATTTTATATTTGATGACGAACCTATAAACAGTTTGGTACTTGGTTCATGGTTACTGAGATAGTTCATACTCCAACACCCGATAGTTATTTGTATTGGTATAGTTGTCCTCCCTCATAGTAACGACCATTACATAAGTTGGAGATTAGAGACATTTTTTAATAAATACTTTGTAACTCCATGTAACCAGATTAATAATGCTATATTTATATTTTACGACGAACTCATAGATAGTTCACCACAACTTGTCCAGATTTTTGGTAAGACCCATATACATCCTGGTAATTCACTGACCGCAGTAGCAGGATTGGGGTAGCCTGTATCATATGATTGTATTATATTTACCACGTTCTATATTGACAGTTACGAGAGCGTAAAGCTCCAGTTCATATTTAAAAAAATAAATTTATAGATTAACATTGCCATGTATGTATATTCCCATGTCATAAAATATATATGTATATATATATATATATATATATATATATATATATATATATATATATATGTATATATATATAGCGATATATATATATATATATATATATATATATATATATGAGCTCGTATATTACATTTTTTGCGTCCCACGCTCTGATGTTTGACCATAGTTCTATGCTGTTAGGCTGATGTTCGTTGCAGCTACTACATATAAGATTGTTAAATACTTAATGAATATTAGTCACTTCTGTTGAATATTGAAAAGTATTTTTTTTGTTTTTGTTTTATTTGTGTTGTTTGCACAACCGATGAAAATTGTATGCAATTTTTTTTTTAAAGTTAGCATTAAGTAGGTTATCATTATGGTGATGACTAATGCACAGCGTTGTTCATATTGATATTGTTAAGAAGTAGTGTACATCAATATTGTTCAATGGCGAAGTGTATTAACACATTTTATGAATCCCCCGTTTTACGCATTATAAATATACTGGGATCCCTCATTTTACGAACAAAAATTTAAAAAAAATTTTTTTTTTCTCTGAGAGCCTCTACCAATATGTTAGTCATTTATAACAGTCAGTTGATAGTATGCAAATGTCTCCCTCTGGGATACATTTGTGTGGCCAGGGACGTATGTGACCGCACGGCCTTCCACACTAGCATTATCCCTACTACTTCCACGCTAAGCATTTATGCGTGCTATAATATGCTACATAAAAGAATAATAATAATAATAATAAATTCTTTAAGCGCCAAACACGGCGCATAAGGCAGAAACCAGTGCTCTCCAGGTTGTTCGTTGTGACGCCACTTCTCTTAGCTCTTGCACATTATTTAGGCCCAACGTTCTTCCTTCTCTTATTATTGTTCTTCTGAGTGTTTCTTTTGGTCTTCCTTTTTTCCGCTTACCCTCAGGAACCCAAGTGAGCGCCTGTAGTGGTATTCTGTTGTTTTGCATTCGTAGGACATGACCGATATATGACCATCGTCTTTTCCTTATATAGTCGGAGACATATTTCTGCCTAGAGTCTTCTCTTATTTGCCGATTAGTCTTGAATTCTTTCCAACTGATGTTCATGAGTTTTCTAAGACATTTGTTCTCGAATGTATTCAGCTTGTTCTCCAATGATTTTGTTATTTTCCAACTCTCACAGCCGTATGTTAACACTGAGATAACATTTGAATTAAACAGACGAAGCTAATTAAACAGACGAATGACAGACCTCAAAAGCAAATAAGATGTTTTTACACAAAACGCAGTATCATTCAAAGTTCAGTTGGCAGTTACTGCTCTGACAGGGCAAACGTAGGTCAGTCCCAGATAATAATGAATGGGTTTTATGCGCGGAAAGTGGGAAATGAATGTTTGTGTGATCTGGTTTTTTTTATCCAATTGTTAAGTTGGAAAAGATCACACATGTGAAAAAAGTCGAAATAACAGAAAGTCGTGTGCAAAAAGTCGAAAACAGAGAGTCGTGTGCAGAAATTGTACCGTGTGGAAAAAAAGAACGAGCCATGTGGAAAAAGGCAGGAAAAAAGAAGAAATAGTATAAATAGAAGCGATGTGGGCGATAGGCAGAGATTTCAGGATTTATGATTCCAATGATACCATGATTTTAGACTAGAGGATTTTTACAGATAGCGTTAGGTGAACTTCGTCTTTGAGGATATCAACGCAAGTTTTTTTTATTGAGTAGACAAGTGTGTTAAATTATTTAGATGGATTATATATATGTTTCTTTTTGGATAAACAACCATCATTTTGTGAAATTTACAGTGTTTGTCTTATGACATCAATAAACTCTAATATAATTTTCTACTGAATTGCTGTTTGTGGAAATTTACAGTAATTTCTTTTGGATATACGTTGTTGTGCTGAAACTGTTTTGCTTATCACCAAACTCAAAGGGAAGAACATTCCTGGGTTGAAAAAAATGAGTAAACGGTCAAGTATTACCATCTCTGGCAGAAGGCCAGTTAGCACTTGAACCACAACAACATATAAAAGATTGACTAAATAAAATCAATATAACTACTAGTGCCATATAACCTACACTAGTACAAGAGGTTCAATTTAAATTGCCCACAAATAACTTGCCCATAACTAAATGTCATCCAAATAAGTGTATTAGGATCGAAGGTGACGGAAACTGCTTTTTCCGTTGCCTTTCTGTGGCTATTACCGGATCACAGGCACATCATTTCAGTACAAGAAACCAAATTTGCCAACATATTACTGAAAACGCTGAAATATTTAAAGAACGTATGGCATCTGACAACCGTGAAAACCCGAAAAAATTACATTATGAAGGCATGTATGCTTAAAGACGGTATATGGGCAACAGATGTAGAAATTCTGGGGGTTGTTCACATGATGAGAACTAATATTTTCGTCTATACGCCCCAATACGGTCATGTCTGGCAGCAGTACACAACTGACTTAACTGACCCAAGAATCGATGTGCACAATGAAGTATTGTATACCAAGCACAAAGGGTTAGTTCACTTCGACCTTGTCCAAGAAGTTGAAGAATATGCACCAGAAATTAGTACAAAAAGAAAACTCAGTAACACGAATCTGGAATGTAGACAGAAACAAAAAACTAAAAAAGATGAAGCAGACGACAATGATACAAATTTAAAAGAAAATGAGTCCTCTACTTGTATTATCAATTGATTTCGATAAAGACCCTTTGTCAGTTCTCTAGACACATACCTCAGAAATTATTACCTTTGTTTCTTACTTCTTTTTATGCCTTTTCTAGAAAATTATGGTAGTCTTTTCATAATATACAGCATGTAAAGTAGAAAATATCACCTGTGAGAACGATTCGGACCAGTTAGAAGATAAGTTCTCAGCCCAGCCACCAAGTTGAGACCAGTTAGAATGATTTGGACCAGTTAGAAGATAAGTTCTCAGCCCAGCCACCAAGTTGAGACCAGTTAGAATGATTTGGACCAGTTAGAAGATAAGTTCTCAGCCCAGCCACCAAGTTGACACCAGTGAGAACGATTCAGACCGGTTAGAAGATAAGTTCTCAGCCCAGCCACCAAGTTGACACCTTGAGAACGATTCGGATCAGTTAGAAGATAAGTTCTCAGCCCAGCCACCAAGTTGACACCAGTGAGAACGATTCGGACCAGTTAGAAGATAAGTTCTCAGCCCAGCAACCAAGTTGACACCAGTGAGAATTATTCAGACCAGTTAGAAGATAAGTTCTCAGCCCAGCAACCAAGTGAGAATGATTCAGACCAGTTGGAAGATAAGTTCTCATCCCAGCCACCAAGTTGACACCAGTGAGAACGATTCAGACCAGTTAGAAGATAAGTTTTCAGCCCAGCCACCAAGTTGACACCAGTGAGAACGATATTCGCACCACACAGAAATTGATGATTTATTTGAAGATGCCCTGCTTGACATTCAAACTGACAGCTGTATTTTTAAGCCACCAACTGTTGAGTGGCAGCATGAAATGTGCTCAAATTTGCAGTTGACACTAATACAAGAGGTTCAATTTAAATTGCCCACAAATAACTTGCCCATAACTAAATGTCATCCAAATAAGTGTATTAGGATCGAAGGTGACGGAAACTGCTTTTTCCGTTGCCTTTCTGTGGCTATTACCGGATCACAGGCACATCATTTCAGTACAAGAAACCAAATATGCCAACATATTACTGAAAACGCTGAAATATTTAAAGAACATATGGCATCTGACAACCGTGAAAACCCGAAAAACTACGTTATGAAGGCATGTATGCTTAAAGATGGTATATGGGCAACAGATGTAGAAATTATGGGGGCTGTTCACATGATGAGAACTAATATTTTTGTCTATACGCCCCAATACGGTCATGTCTGGCAGCAGTACACAACTGACTTAATTGACCCAAGAATCGATGTGCACAATGAAGTATTGTATATCAAACATAAAGGGTTAGTTCACTTCGACCTTGTCCAAGAAGTTGAAGAATATGCACCAGAAATTAGTACCAAAAAAAAACTCAGTAACACGGATCTGGAATGTAGAAAGAAACAAAAAACTAAAAAAGATGAAGCAGACGACAATGATGTGAATGAACCAAATTTAAATGAAAATGAGTCCTCTACTTGTATTATCAATTGATTTCGATAAAGACCCTTTGTCAGTTCTCTAGACATATACCTCAGAAGTTATTACCTTTGTTTCTTACTTCTTTTTATACCTTTTCTCGAAAATTATGGTAGTCTTTTCACATTATACAGCATGTAAAGTAGAAAATATCACCAGTGAGAACGATTCGGACCAGTTAGAAGGTAAGTTCTCAGCCCAGCCACCAAGTTGACACCAGTGAGAACGATTCAGACCAGTTAGAAGGTAAGTTCTCAGCCCAGCCACCAAGTTGACACCAGTGAGAACGATTCAGACCAGTTAGAAGATAGGTTCTCAGCCCAGCCACAAAGTTGACACCAGTGAGAACGATTCGGACCAGTTAGAAGATAAGTTCTCAGCCCAGCCACCAAGTTGACACCAGTGAGAATGATTCAGACCAGTTAGAAGATAAGTTCTCAGCCCAGCCACCAAGTTGACACCAGTGAGAACGATTCAGACCAGTTAGAAGATAAGTTCTCAGCCCAGCCACCAAGTTGACACCAGTGAGAACGATTCAGACCAGTTAGAAGATAAGTTCTCAGCCCAGCCACCAAGTTGACACCAGTGAGAATGATTTGGATCAGTTAGAAGATAAGTTCTCAGCCCAGCCACCAAGTTGACACCAGTGAGAATGATTCAGACCAACACAGAATTGTCAGTTCCTAGACACATTAGAAGATTACCTTTGTTTCTTTCTTCTTTTTATGCCTTTTCTCGAAAATTATGGTAGTCCTTTCACATTATACAGTATGTAAGGTAGAAAATATCACCAGTGAGAACGATTCGGACCAGTTAGAAGATAAGTTCTTAGCCCAGCCAACAAGTTGATACCAGTGAGAACGATTCGGACCAGTTAGAAGATAAGTACTCAACCCAGCCACCAAGTTGACACCAGTGAGAATGATTCAGACCAGTTAGAAGATAGTTCTCAGCCCAGCCACCAAGTTGACACCAGTGAGAACGATTTGGATCAGTTAGAAGATAAGTTCTCAGCCCAGCCCCCAAGTTGACACCAGTGAGAATGATTCGGACCACACAGAAATTGATGATTTATTTGAAGATGCCCTACCTGACATTCAAACTGACAGCTGTATTTTTAAGCCACCAACTGTTGAGTGGCAGCACGAAATGTGCTCAAATTTTCAGTTGACATTAGTACAAGAGGTTCAATTTAAATTGCCCACAAATAACTTGCCCATAACTAAATGTCATCCAAAAAAAAGTGTATTAGGATCGAAGGTGACGGAAACTGCTTTTTCCGTTGCCTTTCTGTGGCTATTACCGGATCACAGGCACATTATTTCAGTACAAGAAACCAAATATGCCAACATATTACTGAAAACGCTGAAATATTTAAAGAACGTATGGCATCTTGTGGCGACAGGGTAGAAGAAAGGATAGACAGAAGAAATAAAAGAGAGTACCAATCTCTTCCACAGTGTCTTTTGGCTCGCTGTAAGTAATAGTCCGACACTTGTAAGAAGAAATGTTTCAGGAGACTGAAATTTAAACTCTTCTCAGTTAAGCAAAGAAGCAAATCCCATCAAGGATCCTGAGAGTATGTTAGGTCTTCAGCCACACTTCCCCTGAGGTACTGATATGGCTCAAGAGACCCCCAGCTGGTAATTAAGATAATGATTAACAAAAACAGTTAACTACCAAGCAATACAGAACATATAGTGAAAGAAAGAAACAACAGTGAAATTCGTTTCTATTAATTTATGTATATTAGACCAAGCTAAATTGGTTACAGAAAAACACAATGAAGAAAAAAACAAATATTATATATATATATATATAGTTATTTTTATACAGCACTGGGTAAATGGAGATTAACTCTTTAAGCCCCAAGAGCCAGTATACTGTACTTCCCACTAGACCCGTTTGGCCCAATCAACAGTATACTGGCTTTCGTATCTCTTGATCCTTTCTAGGTCTGTTTTCTAATTTTGACAACTCAAAAATGCTATTTTCTTAAAGTATAGCCATCCATTATGGACTTTTGTTATTTATGAATATGAACATTAAAAAAAAATTATTTCCAAACAAAAACAATAAAAACATACTGGAATGGCCATTTTTGTTTGGGCCAAACCCACCTTTTTGCTTGGGACTGAAAGAGTTAAAATAGTCTACACAAAAGTTATGTTTATTATTAGGGTACCCTTTCACGATGGCTGAGGTTTATTTCCTAATTTTAATCATTGACTGGTATGACCTAAGATCGATTAGTGTTTGGTCCGTTCTAAAATGCACTTATCATGAATGGTGTTGCTGCTGTATGACGTCACAATATCACTGCAAGTTTTCTTCCCCCGGCCAAGTTGCTGGAATAGTTCGTAGCAAGTACTGCAAGGTTTCACTACACGACTGCGAGTTCACCTGCCTTTTGTCACCACCAGGGAGCTAGGAGATAGACACAAAAGAACAATCTATTTAGCTCTCTGGTTAGAGGCATTAATTTGTCCTGAGTGTGGTCCATAAACCAGGCTCAGATATTAGTCATATTATTACATAAATGACATGGACCAACGGTGAGCGCCATTCTTCGAGCTGCAAACATATGATATTAATAGGGTAGGGGCATAGGCATACATATATTATCAACTGTTGTAAAGGCATTACAAAATCATACATTAAATACATGAATGCGATAATGGCGATAATGGTTACAACCATTAAATAAAAGAAGCGGGCAGGGTAGCGCAAATGCTTTCTGTAAAACAACCTGAAGGACATCAAAAGCATACAAAAAAGGCATACAAAAATCATATAACAGTAAATATATGCATTTGGTAAAATATATCCATTACATGAAAGAATGCAATTAACTGAAAAGCAGTGCAAACATTAACAATGTTAATTGCATATAATGAAATAATAATGAAAAGCAGTTCAAACATTCAATACAAATAATTGCATATAAGAAGATAATGCATTTAGCTCACCCGCTTTGATTCCAAGATTGAGTTTGGCTCATAAGACGGCATATACTATATAAGTATTTCTTTGGTCCTTTGACAAATTATATGCTAGAAGTATCTGCAACTGGCTTGTCTGTTCGGGGCTTTTGCAGATGTGAGTGCAATATACACAATCTATACTCCATATATACCGTTAACAGCGGTCATTCACCTCATCCAAGTCAGGAAATTCCTAACCTACTGATCACAGGTGAATGTTCTGAAGTACGCCGGGGAAATCCTGAATATCTGGGGCAGTGGCCTGAGCTCCTCCGGGTCACTTGGAAATCCCAGGCTTATCTGGGTCATTGGCCTCTCGAGTAAATACTTGCGCGCTAAATAACTGGAACATCCCAGTATCTTGGTTCATTGTCCTCTCAGGTGAATAACAAGCGACATAGTCTGGAAATTTCCGAGGGAGGTCATTGTCCGATCAGGCATACAAAAAGATAGAGAGCAGAGAAAGACAGAAGATTGTCGGACGAATAATTTCGCGACACATCTGACAACCGTGAAAACCCAAAAAACTACGTCATGAAGGCATGTATGCTTACAGACAGTATATGGGCAACAGATGAAGAAATTCTGGGGGCTGTTCACATGATGAGAACTAATATTTTTGTCTATACGCCCCAATACGGTTATGTCTGGCAGCAGTACACAACTGACTTAATTGACCCAAGAATCGATGTGCACAATGAAGTATTGTATATCAAGCACAAAGGGTTAGTTCACTTCGACCTTGTCCAAGAATTTGAAGAATATGCACCAGAAATTAGTACAAAAAGAACACTCAGTAACATGGATCTGGAATGTAGAAAGAAACAAAAAACTAAAAGATGAAGCAGACAACAATGATGAGAATGAAAGAAATTTAAAAGAAAATGGGTCCTCTACTTGTATTATCAATTGATTTTGGTAAAAACCCTTTGTCAGTTCTCTAGACACATACCTCAGAAGTTATTACCTTTGTTTCTTTCTTCTTTTTATGCCTTTTCTCGAAAATTATGGTAGTCTTTTCACATTATACAGTATGTAAAGTAGAAAATATCACCAGTGAGAATGATTCGGAACAGTTATAAGATAAGTTCTAAACCCAGCTACCAAGTTGACACCAGTGAGAATGATTCAGACCAGTTAGAAGATAGTTCTCAGCCCAGCCACCAACCTGACACCAGTGAGAACGATTTGGACCAGTTAGAAGATAAGTCCTCAGCCCAGCCATCAAGCTGACACCAGTGAGAACAATTCGGACCACACAGAAATTGATGATTTATTTGAAGATGCCCTGCCTGACATTCAAACTGACAGCTGTATTTTTAAGCCACCAACTGTTCAGTGGCAGCTCGAAATGTGCTCAAATTTTCAGTTGACACTAGTATAAGAGGTTCAATTTAAACTGCCCACAAATAACATGCCCATAACTAAATGTCATCCAAAAAAGTGTATAAGGATCGAAGGTGATGGAAACTGCTTTTTCCATTGCCTTTCTGTGGCTATTACCGGATCACAGGCACATCATTTCAGTACAAGAAACCAAATATGCCAACATATTACTGAAAATGCTGAAATATTTAAAGAACGTATGGCATCTGACAACCGTCAAAAAACTCAAAAAAAAACTACGTTATTAAGGCATGTATGCTTAAAGACAGTATATGGGCAACAGATGTAGAAATTCTGGGGGCTGTTCACATGATGAGAACTAATATTTTTGTCTATACGCCCCAATACGGTTATGTCTGGCAGCAGTACACAACTGACTTAATTGACCCAAGAATCGATGTGCACAATGTAGTATTGTATATCAAGCACAAAAGTTTAGTTTACTTCGACCATGTCCAAGAAGTTGAAGAATATGCACCAGAAATTAGTACAAAAAGAACACTCAGTAACATGGATCTGGAATGTAGAAAGAAACAAAAAACTAAAAGATGAAGCAGACAACAATGATGAGAATGAAAGAAATTTAAAAGAAAATGGGTCCTCTACTTGTATTATCAATTGATTTCCATAAAAACCCTTTGTCAGTTCTCTAGACACATACCTCAGAAGTTATTACCTTTGTTTCTTTCTTCTTTTTATGCCTTTTCTCGAAAATTATGGTAGTCTTTTCACATTATACAGTATGTAAAGTAGAAAATATCACGTGAGAATGATTCGGACCAGTTAGAAGATAAGATCTCAACCCAGCTACCAAGTTGACACCAGTGAGAATGATTCAGACCAGTTAGAAGATAGTTCTCAGCCCAGTCACCAAGTTGACACAAGTGAGAACGATTCAGACCAGGCAGAAGATAGTTCTCAGAACAGCCACCAAGTTGACAACAGTGAGAACGCTTCGGCCAGATAGAAGATAAGTTCTCAGCCCAGTCACCAAGTTGACACCAGAGAGAACGATTCGGACCACACAGAATTTGTCAGTTCTCTAGACACATACCTCAGAAGTTATTACCTTTGTTTCTTTCTTCTTTTTATGCCTTTTCTCGAAAATTATGGTAGTCCTTTCACATTATACAGTATGTAAAGTAGAAAATATCACCAGTGAGAACGATTCGGACCAGATAGAAGATAAGATCTCAGCCCAGCCACCAAGTTGACACCAGTGAGAACGATTCAGATCAGTTAGAAGATAAGTTCTCAGCCCAGCCACCAAGTTGACACCAGTGAGAACGATTCGGACCAGTTAGAAGATAAGTTCTCAGCCCAGCCACCAAGCTGACACCAGTGAGAATGATTCGGACCACACAGAAATTGATGATTTATTTGAAGATGCCCTGTCTGACATTCAAACTGACAGCTGTATTTTTAAGCCACCAACTGTTGAGTGGCAGCTCGAAATGTGCTCAAATTTTCAGTAGACACGAGTACAAGAAATTCAATTTAAATTGCCCACAAATAACTTGCCCATAACTAAATGTCATCCAAAAAAGTGTATTAGGATCGAAGGTGACGGAAACTGCTGTTTCCGTTGCCTTTCTGTGGCTATTACCAGATCACAGGCACATCATTTCAGTACAAGAAACCAAATATGCCAACATATTACTGAAAACGCTGAAATATTTAAAGAATGTATGGCATCTGACAACCGTCAAAAAACCCAAAAAAACTACGTTATTAAGGCATGTATGCTTAAAGACAGTATATGGGCAACAGATGTAGAAATTCTGGGGGCTGTTCACATGATGAGAACTAATATTTTCGTCTATACGCCCCAATACGGTTATGTCTGGCAGCAGTACACAACTGACTTAATTGACCCAAGAATCGATGTGCACAATGAAGTATTGTATATCAAGCACAAAGGGTTAGTTCACTTCGACCATGTCCAAGAAGTTGAAGAATATGCACCAGAAATTAGTACAAAAAGAACACTCAGTAACATGGATCTGGAATGTAGAAAGAAACAAAAAACTAAAAGATGAAGCAGACAACAATGATGAGAATGAAAGAAATTTAAAAGAAAATGGGTCCTCTACTTGTATTATCAATTGATTTCGATAAAGACCCTTTGTCAGTTCTCTAGACATATACCTCAGAAGTTATTTTCTTTGTTTCTTACTTATTTTTATGCCTTTTCTCGAAAATTATGGTAGTCTTTTCACATTATACAGTATGTAAAGTAGAAAATATCACCAGTGAGAACGATTCGGACCAGATAGAAGATAAGATCTGAGCCCAGCCACCAAGTTGACACCAGTGAGAACGATTCAGATCAGTTAGAAGATAAGTTCTCAGCCCAGCCACCAAGTTGACACCAGTGAGAACGATTCGGACCAGTTAGAAGATAAGTTCTCAGTCCAGCCACCAAGCTGACACCAGTGAGAATGATTCGGACCACACAGAAATTGATGATTTATTTGAAGATGCCCTGCCTGACATTCAAACTGACAGCTGTATTTTTAAGCCACCAACTGTTGAGTGGCAGCTCGAAATGTGCTCAAATTTTCAGTTGACACTAGTACAAGAGGTTCAATTTAAATTGCCCACAAATAACTTGCCCATAACTAAATGTCATCCAAAAAAGTGTATTAGGATCGAAGGTGACGGAAACTGCTGTTTCCGTTGCCTTTCTGTGGCTATTACCGGATCACAGGCACATCATTTCAGTACAAGAAACCAAATATGCCAACATATTACTGAAATTGCTGAAATATTTAAAGAATGTATGGCATCTGACAACCATCAAAAAACCCAAAAAAACTACGTTATTAAGGCATGTATGTTTAAAGACAGATGTAGAAATTCTGGGGGCTGTTCACATGATGAGAACTAATATTTTCGTCTATACGCCCCAATACGGTTATGTCTGGCAGCAGTATACAACTGACTTAATTGACCCAAGAATCGATGTGCACAATGAAGTATTGTATATCAAACACAAAGGGTTAGTTCACTTCGACCTTGTCCAAGAAGTTGAAGAATATGCACCAGAAATTAGTACAAAAAGAACACTCAGTAACACGGATCTGGAATGTAGAAAGAAACAAAAAACTGAAAAAGATGAAGCAGACGACAATGATGAGAATGAAAAAAATTTAAAAGAAAATGAGTCCTCTACTTGTATTATCAATTGATTTCGATAAAAACCCTTTGTCAGTTCTCTAGACACACTGTCGAAAACCTGAAATCGTAAAAATGCGGAACCGTCTTATTTTTTAGCTTGCACATGCATTTTTGCCGCTGAAAAATGTAAATAATGCACTGTCTTTCATTTGAGAACGCGTGCGAAAGCTAAATAACAGGCCATATATATATATATATATATATATACAAAAGCACAGTAAAATGAACATACCTTTAAATATACAAAAGTACTGTGCAGTAAAATGAACAAAAGCTTGGAACATGACGAAATAGGTCGAAAGAGCAGACAATGCGTCAAATGTATGGGTTCTGGTTATAATTGAAAAAGGCAAATCGTCGAAAAGCATATGCTTTCTTTTATGTCAGATACTACTCTAGAATCAAAACATTTTTTTGCATAATATAAGAAGATATATTCATGAGCCCAGTGAGAGGCCTGTTGGCCATGTTGTTAGTATTTGAAGATTGTTTATTCGCCATACTGTCAGTATAAAAGTATTTTGTAATGGCAAAGTATTTACTTCGGCACTATTTAAGGTGGTTTACAGTTTTTTTTACTTCGTAAATAGACGCTGTTGTGTGTATTAAGCTCCTGTTGTGAGTGGCAGATCTGGGTCAGAGTAGAACCAGTAGGTGACCATGTTTGTTAAGTGTTGAGGATTGTTACTTGGTTTGCAAACATCTGGGTTTGAGCTCGATTCGGATGGTTGCACCATGGTGTCACGTAGCGTTTAAAGGATAAGAGAATTATTTAGAGGAAATAATAGATCTGATGTGGAAGATTTGGCTCAAGGAATCCCTGCTGGGTTTTCCCACTTCCGAAGGGTGACGAAGAGGGTAAATTCTCCTAACTCGACAGGTCTGGAAAAGATTGTAAGGAGATATTTGGTCTCTCGCTACCGTCGTCCCCTTCTCAGTTATCTATTATTATTATTCTTTAAATTATATTATATTTTACGAGCCCCCCCCCCCCCCTATAAAGGAAGATAAACATAGACAATATTCAACATCTAATGGAAGGAACAAAGCATGGGGTACAAAATATACACCCAATTGGTTTATTGCAATAAAATGAATAGATGGTGAATGATAGTATTGTCGATGGAATTAGTGTCTGCTGTATGTACTATGTGTCTCACAATTCAAGTGTGTTTCATCATGGATGACTAAAGTTTTGGCATTGATTTAGTGAGTTCCCTTTTTCGTGGAACTTAGCTTTTCAGCCCCTGGCTGATAGTGAAGTGAGGTTAGTTCTCCGGTCTCCTGACGTTGCCCCAGGTAGGTCTTGAATGGTTCGGATTTGCCTTCTCTGTGTTCGACTCCGTATTCTGCTCTGAGATTGGACTGTCGTGCAAGGCTCCACCATAGACTGAAGACAAATACGACGGCTTCATTAATTTACTAGCTTTAGAAAGCAGTCTTTCCCTAAGCCGTCCCTCTGCCAGTCATCTCAGATTTTAGTCTCTAACATCATATGTCTAGAGTCTAATCTTGAATTCAAGTTTCTCCTGTCTGTCCTTTATTATATTTCTCTGCCCCAGTGGCAGTATTATAATTCTTTAGACTGATTTATCGTCAACTTAACCCGATGAATTATTATAAATGTCAGTTAAACCCACCAAATTTATCATAGAAATGTCGGCAACAGTATTCTAGTTCTGTGCCTCTAGTCTAATCGTCATGTCAATTATGATGAATTTAACAAATAATTGGACATCCGTGTTTTAGAATTGTCTGACAACATTATCACACACTCATGTCTGGTCGCATCGTCATATAATTTATAATGAATATATGTCACGGTCTGTCAACATTATCGTTAATATTAATTTCCGTTAGTCTAAGCGTCGGGTCGAAAATAATCAAATAATATGGAAATTAATAGCTATATATATATTCCCGTTATACATTATTATGAACATGTTGTACATATCCCGTGGGATCATAAAATATACCCGATCACATGTGGCTGGATGTGATCGTAAAACAAAAATATGAATAAAGTAAACATACCAATCTTGCGTCGATTTTGCAAGGTACTACACATTTGTGGCCTAAACTGGTTCTCCCCAAGTTCAAGCAGTCCTAAATTAAAACGGGTTTCTCGCTACCGAGGTCATTGGTCAACAATGACGTCGTATCTAAAAATAGCGAGGAGAAAATACCGAACGCTAGGAGATTTTCCGCAAGTGACAATTCCCGGGACTTTGCGATCATGCATTGAGGATGAGAAAAAAATGATGTCACGTAAATAATAAAAAAAATGAAGAGAAGATTGGGCAAGTTGTCACACAAGCCCCTCCTCAAGTTTGACGTTCCGTCCAACTCCTCTGGTCCTGTCTTCCTCTTCTTTTTCAGTTTCTCATATCTCCTCGGTTGCGTCCGGATGTCTGCTCAAAAAAATCTGCCCCTACGTTGTTCTTCCCAGGTATGTATTCTATGTGAAATGAATATGGCTGCAACAGTAGTGACCATCTCATAAGCCGGGCATTAAGGTTCTTCGCCGCTGCAAGAAATATCAACTGTTGGTGATCACACTGCACCGTGAACTTTTTCCCGTATAAATATGGTTGAAACTTCTGCACAGCCCATATTAGCGACAGACATTCTCGTTCGATGGTAGAGTAGTTCTGTTCAGCAGGGTTCAATTTCCTACTAGCATATGCAATGGGGAATAGAGTTGCAGAAGGTCTATCACTAGGCTGCAGGAGAGTGGCTCCTATCCCTATATTGCTAGCATCTGTTCGCAGCGTAAAGTTCAGAGTTAAGTCAGGCAGTCGCAGAATTGGCCTAGCTGTGAGTTTCTCCTTCAGCAGTGTGTAGGCATTTTCGCACTCCGCTGTCCAGGTTACTTTGTCCGGGTTCCCATTCTTGGTTAATGCGGTCAGTGGCGCACTCAGGGTATTAAAATCTTTAATATATCTCTGGTAGAAGCCACATAGAGACACAAATGACCTGACATCCTTTTTAGTCTGGGGTCGTGGGGCCCGCTGTAACTTTTCAATATTACGTGCATCTGGGAACATGGATCCATGCGAGATGGTGTGTCCCAGGAATTCTAGTTGCTCGCAGGCAATTTGACATTTTGTAGGGCGAGCGGTGAGTCCTGTTTCTCTAAGTCTTTCGAAGAGTAGGGAAACTGCGTCCAGGTGCTCCTCAAAGGTGTTCGTGGCGATAAGTATGTCGTCCATGAAATTACTTATCCCAGGGTGGTTCAGGGGTTCCAGTAGCTTCCTCATCATACGAGTAAAGACGCTTGGGGCGTTGCTTAGCCCAAACGGCAATACATTAAACTCGTAATGGCCCTCAGAAGTACTAAATGCTAACATATGTCGAATTTCCTCTTTTACCGGGATCTGGTAGTACCCTTTGCTAAGGTCTATCTTCGAAAAGTATCGCGCTCTACTCAGCTTGGTGAAAAGCTGATTCTGATCAGGTAAGGGCTCCGCTTGAAATTCCGTTACAGCGTTGAGCCTTCGGTAGTCTATGCAGAGGCGATGTTCTCCTGTGGATTTTCTAAGCAACACCACACTCGCACTATAAGGAGACTCTGATTTTGAGATAATATTTTCCTTAAGCAGGTACTCGATTTCCTCACTCAATGCCTTTGCCTTAGCATAAGGAACAGGATAGTTCTTAACTCGTACCGGGGCGAGGTCTGTTAGCTTCATATCAAATTCTATCAGGTTGGTCATGCCAGGTTTATCCGTGAGTGTACTAGTGTGTTTTCTCAACAACTGTTGCACCTGTGCCTGCTGATCCTCCGTTAAAGTTGAACTAATCTGAACATCTTGATGAGTTTCGCACTGACGAAGAGGGTATTCACAGGAGGTCAGGGGTTCTGCCTCCGTTTCCGTCGCAATAGCCAGTGTCAGGAAATGTGCTGGTTCTGCACCTGGTCTTTCATAATATCGCTTCAGCAGGTTTATGTGGTAAATTTTCTGCTTCCCCTTTATGGCAATCTTGTAATTGGTGCGCGACATTTTCTCAACAATTTTATATGGACCTCTCCATCCGATTTGCAATTTATTATTGCTACTGGGCAGGAGTAATAATACCTGTTCTCCTACTTCTAGCTCCCTATCCTTCGCAGTGCGGTTGTAATAACGCGCATGTTTACGACGGGCATGGCATACATTTTCCTTTGCCAGTTCCCATCCTGTTTTAAGGCGTTGGGTCAACTCATTCACGTATTGGGATGCAGAGGTGACCGTCTCATCAGCTTTATCATCTGTCCAAGTACGTAATAGGGCCTCTAAAGGTCCCTTTATAGGTCTACCAAACAGCAATGTGGCAGGTGGCATCCCAGTAGAATTGTGGGGTACTTCGCGGTAAGCAAATAGTGCTGCGGGTAAGTATTGATCCCAGCTCTCTGGTTTTTCCTGCGCAAGTTTCCGAAGGATGGAAATAAGGGTCCCGTTAAACCGCTCCACCTGGCCATTTGCCTGGGGGTGGTAGGGAGAGGTGTGGATATGTCGGGCCTGAAATATCCTAAACACTTCCTCGGTGAGTTTTCCTCGGAATTGCGAACCATTATCTGTCAGGATCTGTGACGGAAACCCTAGCCGAGTAAATATGGTGAGCAGAGCCTCAGCAACATGCTTGGAATCACAGGCGGGCATAGCGATAGCCTCTGCCCACATGGAGCAACAATCCACTAACGTGAGTATATAACTGTTTCTCTTTTTGCTACGAGTAAGTGGACCCACAATATCCACCGCTACTCGTTCGAAGGGTGTGCCCAAGATTGGCATTTCTCCCAGAGTGGCTGGGGCCGTCCAGTGTTTCGGCGCTGTCCTCTGGCACTGCGGGCATGATTTCACATATCTCTGGATATCGGCGTTGATACCTGGCCAATAATAATGACATGAAATACGCTGAATCGTGGCACTTATGCCCATATGGCCACTAAATGGAAGGGCATGGCCCATTTCTAGGACCTGGGCTCGGTATGCCGACGGAACCACAAGTTGCCCATGTTCCTGTCCTCCATTTCCTGCTTTCCGATGCAACAGCCCATTTTTCTTGTAGAAGTCTCCCTTTTGGAGAGGAGTGTGCGCTCTCGGTAGTTTCTTGTAGCAGGGTGCTAGAGATTGATCCTCCGTTTGTGCCTTTTTTAATTCCTCAGGAAGGATGTTGGGTGGGGATTCCAACTCCGTATTCCGTTTGGCCTGTCCTCTAGTGGTGACAGCCGCCACAACCAGAGGGTGAATGGGTTCTCCCAAGAACACATACCTACACCCTAAGATCAAGGGATAAATAGGGTCGTCCAAGATTGCTGCACTGATTTCCCCAGTCACATATTTTGATTTGACCTGAATCTTGGCTATGGCCAAACGCATAGGTGCTGCACTTTTAGTAGGTCCTTGTATTTCTATAGTGTCTTCTGTCATCTGGTCAGGCTTGACTAGGGATGCACAGACAACTGCGTCGAATGCAAGGCCTGTATCATAAAGGCAGGTCACCTCTTGGTCATTTACGAGGACTGTCTCAACGACCGGGGGATGTCGGAGTTTGTCCAGAGGTTCTTCCGGTCCATTTCCCCTTGCGGCACTTTTACGTAAGCAGGCAGCATGATGAGGTGGGTTTTTCCGGTTGCACTCCTGCGTATTGTGGGTGATGGTTCTACAGTGCTTACACCATTTTTCCCCTTGCCTCTGCTGCTGGAAATTTGATCTCTGAGTAGTCTTGTAGTCTGGCTTGTCATGCTTTTTGAAGTTAGTATACGGTGGTTTCACTTGGGGGTCCATGTGTGACTGAGCTGTCTGTCTAGGTACGTAATCTGGTTGTTTCCGTCTGGGTGGTGGATTCTCTGATAGTGCTGCCTGATATCGCTCCGCTAACTGGACTATGGATTCCAAAGTGCTGGCCCCATTCTCTGTCAGGAATCTTCTCATGTCGGATGTCATGGTGTCCTTCAGTTGTTCGATCATGACCATTTCCTTCAGGCCTTCCCAATCATGAGTAAAATTCCCTAGGGCACCCCACTTCTCCACGTAGGAATCCAGTCTAGCGGCAAATTGAGCAAAGTTCTCTCCAACTTCCCTCCTAGAGTTACAGAACCTCTTCCTATAGGCGTCAGCATGTAGCTCATAACGAACCAATAGTGCCTTTTTCAGGGAGTCGTAGTCATCCTGTAAACCTGGAGGAAGCTTGCTATATACATCATAAGCAGTTCCTCTAAGCCCTTGCGACAGTTTCAGGTTCCATTTGCTCTTCTCCAAACCAAACGTGGTGGCAAACTTCTCAAATTTGTCCAGATACACATCGACCGAGTCCACTCGTTCCGAGAAAGCTTCAAACGGAAACGTCAAGGGTCCCAAGTTTGACATGAGTGAGGATGGCAAAGGTCCTGTGCCCCCTGCGTGCAAGGAAGGCATATCGTCTGACCGTGGCGATAGGTTGCCTGAGGAGGTAGATGCGGTCGCACCGGCTACCGGTTCAACTCTTTGAGCTTGTCCCTGCATCTCTAACTGCTTCATCTTCAGTGCATGCTCGCGTTCATCTCTCTCGCTTCTTTCCCTAGCGTCTACAGCTTTTATCCTCTCATCTATTTCTGCTAACTTTATTCGCTCTTCTCTTTCAGCTTTCGCTGTTTCTCGAGCGTAATACTTATCAGTCTCGACACTGACATAATTTGCAAGGTCCACCCCACTATAACCTAGATCTCGACCGGCCTCCCCTAGTGCTGCCTTAAGCTTAACTATTTCAGCCATCTTTTGCTGTTATAGTCCACACTGAGTAAGCTAGTGCTACCTTCCAATAGTATTTCTAACAACAAGTAAATACTAATTATTTATCAGACTGCTGTAGAATGAAATTACTACAGTTATGGAGACTTAAGGTCTGTAATTCACTGAAATACAAAATCATGAACTAACTTAATTAAACACAACATATATAAAGGGATTCACCAATCAATGCCTGAAATTCTAGAAAAAAATGTTTTCTGTCTTTCTAGAGCTCACTGTGTGAAAATACATGTGTTAAAATGGTATACTGTAATGACTGAATGAATGATACTATCCCAGAGGTATGATAAAATACATAAGTTCAAATCCCGGACGAGCCCCCAGTGTCACGTAGCGTTTAAAGGATAAGAGAATTATTTAGAGGAAATAATAGATCTGATGTGGAAGATTTGGCTCAAGGAATCCCTGCTGGGTTTTCTCACTTCCGAAGGGTGACGAAGAGGGTAAATTCTCCTAACTCGACAGGTCTGGAAAAGATTGTAAGGAGATATTTGGTCTCTCGCTACCGTCGTCCCCTTCTCAGTTATCTATTATTATTATTCTTTAAATTATATTATATTTTACGAGCCCCCCCCCCCCTCCCTTATAAAGGAAGATAAACATAGACAATATTCAACATCTAATGGAAGGAACAAAGCATGGGGTACAAAATATACACCCAATTGGTTTATTGCAATAAAATGAATAGATGGTGAATGATAGTATTGTCGATGGAATTAGTGTCTGCTGTATGTACTATGTGTCTCACAATTCAAGTGTGTTTCATCATGGATGACTAAAGTTTTGGCATTGATTTAGTGAGTTCCCTTTTTCGTGGAACTTAGCTTTTCAGCCCCTGGCTGATAGTGAAGTGAGGTTAGTTCTCCGGTCTCCTGACGTTGCCCCAGGTAGGTCTTGAATGGTTCGGATTTGCCTTCTCTGTGCTCGACTCCGTATTCTGCTCTGAGATTGGACTGTCGTGCAAGGCTCCACCATAGATTGAAGACAAATACGACGGCTTCATTAATTTACTAGCTTTAGAAAGCAGTCTTTCCCTTAGCCGTCCCTCTGCCAGTCATCTCAGATTTTAGTCTCTAACATCATATGTCTAGATTTCTAATCTTGAATTCAAGTTTCTCCTGTCTGTCCTTTATTATATTTCTCTGCCCCAGTGGCAGTATTATAATTCTTTAGACTGATTTATCGTCAACTTAACCCAATGAATTATTATAAATGTCAGTTAAACCCACCAAATTTATCATAGAAATGTCGGCAACAGTATTCTAGTTCTGTGCCTCTAGTCTAATCGTCATGTCAATTATGATGAATTTAACAAATAATTGGACATCCGTGTTTTAGAATTGTCTGACAACATTATCACACACTCATGTCTGGTCGCATCGTCATATAATTTATAATGAATATATGTCACGGTCTGTCAACATTATCGTTAATATTAATTTCCGTTAGTCTAAGCGTCGGGTCGAAAATAATCAAATAATATGGAAATTAATAGCTATATATATATTCCCGTTATACATTATTATGAACATGTTGTACATATCCCGTGGGATCATAAAATATACCCGATCACATGTGGCTGGATGTGATCGTAAAACAAAAATATGAATAAAGTAAACATACCAATCTTGCGTCGATTTTGCAAGGTACTACACATTTCATCACATTATATTCTAGCGAGATTTCACTTACCTACTCAAAGATGGACGCTAACCCGCAATTTAGACACGTGGCTTCAGTGCTTTTAATGCGAGAATTCGCCGATCTGGCTTAGGTCTAGCTTTCTCGAGGTTTCCGGGGCAAGTGAAAAATGGCTGTGTTTGGCGCACTTTTAGCGGGACATTTCCGCTTGGACACGTGATCCGTAGCGTGCATCATGTGACCTTAGCCTCGTTTAGACGCTCCAATCAATAATGTTAAAAGTCACGTGATGTTTTCCTAAGTGGCCTAAACTGGTTCTCCCCAAGTTCAAGCAGTCCTAAATTAAAACGGGTTTCTCGCTACCGAGGTCATTGGTCAACAATGACGTCGTATCTAAAAATAGCGAGGAGAAAATACCGAACGCTAGGAGATTTTCCGCAAGTGACAATTCCCGGGACTTTGCGATCATGCATTGAGGATGAGAAAAAAATGATGTCACGTAAATAATAAAAAAATGAAGAGAAGATTGGGCAAGTTGTCACACATGGAACACCTTGGTTGAATAAATAAATGACATAGATCGCATATGACGCATTAGACATAGTAACGACAGTCTTATGTGTGGCCTTGAGCCTTACGGCAGTGTTTAAAATGTGTGGCATGGCCACTTATCCAAAGTGTTTTGAAATGTGTGGAATGGCCACTTATTCAAGTGTATACTAGTGTAGAACCAGGAAAATATATTACGGTAATGTAAAGCCGGTAACCTAAAAGGATAATGTGTAAGGACCATTGAGTCTGAATATATCTTTATGTCGGTAATGTAACCGCAATCATTGTTGGGATTAACGTAAGTCGTAAGATATGAAACGCAGTTAGAATATATATATAAGGCGGATAGAGCCTGGCTGTGTATGCCAAATTGAAGTAAGCATATGTCTAAGTTCTCAGGATATCATCATCATCATCATCAGTTGCCATCTCCACAACGAAGGTTGGCTGTAATGGATCTCCAACGTCTTCTGTCTCTTGTCTTGATGGTGCATTCTGATAGACTCTTTCCTGTCCATCTCTTGATGTTGTCTTCCCACTTATAGCGCTGTCTTCCCCTTGCACGTTTGCCTTCAGGCACTATAATAATTACGTAAATAAAACATGAGGTTACAGCAAGAAGATACTTCGTAATGGCAGAAGAGATGAATATATAATACAGGAATTGAAATGTAATATCAACCCAATCATCCAAGCCTGGAAAGCCCATAACATTAAGAAGGTCACGGGGTTGGGCGTTCAGGATTGCGGTAATATTTATATGGTGAACATTAGATGCGTGTTTTGGAAAGTGTTCTCTAAATGCAAACTTGTGTTAGTTTCTGCTTTTCCTATAGTGCTTTGGCGAAGTTGGTCATTGCAAGAAACTAGGAATTGTCAGACTGAGTTGTATGATAGTGTTTGCAGGTTGAGGCTAGGGAGTTTGTGCTCCAGACAGAGCAGAGTACCTTGTCGGTTGCAGATTTGCCAGTCTAAGGTTGTAGTAGCCCTTGTCAGGGCTAGTGCCTGACTGTGGTGTCGGCAGAGGGTGCTGTTATAGGTTGCTGTAGGTTTGGTGTATGGCTTTGGTGTGATACTGATAGATTCAGGAACGAAAAGGTGGTAGTTAAGTAAATTTCTTCTGCTTGTTGGTGTTGCTATTGAGTCTTAGGGAAGTTGGCACAGGCAGGCTACGGGTTTCGTCATGCAACCACACATGGTGCAGTACTTTGCTGATGCATATGTCACCAAATTGCAATACCTACGTTGATGTTTACTTCGCCAAATTGCAATACCTATGTTGATGTTTACTTCGCCAAATTGCAATACCTACAATGATGTTTACGTCACCAAATTGCAATACCTATGTTGATGCGTACGTCACCAAATTGCAATACCTACGCTGATGTTTACTTCACCAAATTGCAATACCTACGCTGTTTATTTCACCAAATCGCAATACCTATGCTGATGCTTACGTCACCAAATTGCAATACCTACGCTGATGTTTACTTCACCATAGTGCAATACTTCTGCTGATGTATATATACATATATATACACACATATACATATATACACACACATATACATATATACACACACATATACACACATATACATATATACACATACATATACACACATATACACATATATACACACATATACACATATATACACACATATATATATATATATATATATATATATATATATGTATATATATATATATATATATATATATATATATATATATATATATATATATATATATATATATATATATATATTCCACAGCGGAATTTCCAGCCCAGGTGGAATAACCGACAGTCGGGAAGCGATAGCGACGGAAAAGGATGCCAAGTGCGCTTCCAGGTCTCTCATGACAAAAGTAAAGGTTATAAAGCGAAGGGATCCAAACACAGAGGTGGATCGTCAGACGGTCAAGGGTCTGACTCTGATGCGCGCTCATCACCAAACCATAGTCCACAGAAGGAGAAGAAAGATATTATTTGCAAGGTGTGCAGTGGCAGAGGCCATATAGCTAGGATGTGCTGCAATAATGCAGAGAATGCTAACGCGGCGTGCGTGTTAGATACCGTCAATAACAAGGATTGCAAACAATTATTTTTTCCAGATGGGAAACCGGTGTTGTTATGTGGACATACCCTACCTTGTCTGTCTTCTCTAGAGGAGTGTGGAAAACTCTATCTGCATTCAGGTTTTGTGCAGCTGAAGCAGGTATCCGTGCTTAGGGACATGGGGTGTACTACCATAGGGGTATGCCGTTCATGTATCGATGAGTCATGCTTGATGGGGAAGACAGTAAGGTGCATCACGTTTGGGGGAAATGTGGAGCATTATCCGATAGCCATTGTGAAGATTGATACCCCTTTCCTTTTCATGTACAGTACGTGCGTGTGTCAAGGCGCCAGTGGCCGATCTGATTGTCTGTAACGTCCGGGGGGTACGTGATTGCACATGGGACGAAATACAAGAGTGGCAAATAGGCAGGCAACTAGTTGCTAATTCGGTGCTCACTAGGGCACAAGCGAGGGCAGATGAGATGCAGGAGTCCCACGATGCCACTAGCACATCGTTCCCAGTGGAGGTGCTTCCTGAGGGTCAGGGCACATTGGTTGTCGACTTCGTGAAACTTCAAAGAGCTGATCAGTCTTTGCAGAGACTGTTCGCATTGGCAGAGACGGGGAATGTAAGGCAGACTAAGACATCCCGTTACTGGTTCGAGTACAAGAACCAGATTTTGACGCGGTGCTTCGTTAGGCAACAGCAGTTTTTGCGCCAGGTCGTGGTACCATGCACTATGAGACAGAAGGTATTGGGGGTTGCTCACGACTCCCCTTTTGCTGGTCATATGGGTGTTGCGAGGACTCGAAATAGGTTGCTCTCGCAATTTTATTGGCCAGTGTATAATAGGGACATCAAACTATATTGTCGATTATGTCGGGTGTGCCAGCAGATGCCATACAAGGGCAGATCCCCAAAGGCCCCGGTACAGACAGTGGACTTGGCCCTACACCCCTTCCAGAAAGTCGCTGTTGGCATAATAGGCCATTACCATTCGCATCTGATAGAGGTTTCCGGTTTATCCTCACCATGGTAGATCTATGTACGAGATTGATCACCTCGCAGGCAGTAGCAGAGGCGCTACAGCTGTTATACAGTTGGTTTGGGTTCCCGAAGTGCATTCTCTCGGATAGGGGAACACAGTTCATCTCCAAGGAAATGGTCGAAGTCTCGAAATTGTTGGGGATCGAGAGACGTTCACCTCTCCCTACCATCCTCAGGCGAACAGGTTGTGTGAGCGCCTGAATGGCGCAATTAAGCAGATGCTGGCAAAGGTGACCGCTGAATGCCAACAGGATTGGGACAGGTATTTGCCAGCGGTACTTTTTGCATACAGAGAGGCCCCTCACCAGAGTACAGGGTTCTTCCCGTTTGAACTGCTATATGGTGCAAACCCCAGGGGCCCTATGTATGTCCTGAAGGATTGGATGGTGGGGAAGCATATGGGAGAATTGGCGGTGTCAGAGTATGATTGTGTCGTTGGCTTGCGAGAGCGTATAGCTAGGACGTGTGCGATAGCACGTGAGCAGCTAACTGAAGCAGTATCGGCGGTACGCAAACCGGGGGACTAGATTGATATCACTTCGGACAGGAGAACAAGTGTGGCTACTTCTCCCTATGAAGCAGGACAGGTTGAGCATCTCCTGGCAAGGTCCGTTTCAGGTCCTCAAGAACGTAACAGACGTGGACTACCTTATCAGGGTTAGAAACAGGGAGGTGTTCCACGTGAACATGTTGAAGCCATACGTGGACCGGCCAGCAGAGTTGTCAGTTGTGGTAGATGCCATGGAAGAGCATGGATCCGAGTCGGCGGCATCAGCAGAAGTCGATGAGTCTGGAGACAGCGGTGATGATGTTAACCTGCATCTGTCACTTGTTCTGCTGGCTCCAGCCGAGTCGTGGGTGGACGTTTCGTTTTGTGAAGAGTTGTAACACTAGCAAAAAATGCAGGTGCATGCGATCCTTAGGGATTTTAGTGAAGTCCTTACCGATCAGCCAGTATGAACCAACTTGATCGTCCACGACATAACTCTGACCGACGATCAGCCAATAAGAGTGAAACCATATCCTATACCACTGCACTATAAGGCGGCGATCGAAAAGGAAATCGATGATATGGTCCGGCTGAACATTATCGCCCCATCCGAGTCAGCATACTCCTTCCCGTTGGTAGTGGTGAAAAAGAAAAATGAGTCCCTTCGAGTATGCGGATGCAGAGCCTATGCCGAATCAGGAGAAGCTTCTGACCAAACTCTCCCATGCGTTATTTCAGTAAACTAGATCTGTCAAGGGGTTATTGGCAGGTGCCATTATCTGAAGAGGCAAAACATCTCACGGCATTTGCAACACCAAGAGGTCTTTTTCAGTTTAATTACATGTGCTTTGGGCTAGTGAATGCACCCGCAACATTTGTTAGAATGATGAGGAAAGTGTTAGGTCATAGGAACGATGTAATTGGTGGTGGTCCTTGTATGTTTTTACCCTCCTCCAAGTGGTACATTGATGACATCTGCTTGTTTCATGACACGTGGTACCAGCACATGGAGGGAGTGTTCGCTGTATTAAAATGTCTAAAGACACATGGTCTTACTGCTAGTCCGAGCAAAGTATCAATTGGGTATGCAGAGCTTAGCTTCCTGGGTCATGTGGTCGGTCATAATGTGATCAGACCAGAAGGAAACACTGTGACCAAAATCTTGGAGTTGCAGGTGCCAAAGACTAAGAGACAGGTGAAGAGTTCAGTAGGACTCATTAACTTTTATAATAAATTCATACCTAATTTTTCTACTGGGCCGTCTCTAAGCTGGCAAGATATCTGTTGGGAGCGCATTTCTTCCTTCAAACAGACCATAAGCCACTGCTATTTCTGCAGGCGGCTAAGTCTACCAGTGCTAAATTGACATGTTGGGCTCTATTGCTCCAGCAGTTCCACTTCACTATTCTCCCAATTCAAGGAGTACATAATGTAGTAGCGGACGCTCTGTTCAGATTATAGTATTGGCGTAGGACAGGAGCACCCTGTGGGAGGTGTTTACATAAGATAGTGGGTAGCAAGTAATTGCAACCACTGTAGTGGTGTTTGGAGTACATTAAATACCATGTTTGTGCTAATATGTTATGCTTATGAATTTCATGTGTGACAGGGAATGCGTCATTTTAGGAACTTTCATTTATAACAAATACAGACCATAGCTTGGTTGATAGAAGTTAGTTAAAATTTAATCACAAAATTATAATAGGAACGGAGCATAAGATGGGAATAGCGTGGATTACTTTTTTATCCAATCGTGAGATGAATAAAGGGGGGAAGCAACGCTGACCTAGAATTGAGCTGAAGGAAAGCGAGCGAGTCCCGGCGGAAAGTCAGTTGCAGATCAGGCTTGATAGTGTCCGGACGTATTGTCCTTAGGCTGCTAAACTTTCGAGGATTTTTCGATTAAATTGAATGATGTGTTCATTTAACAGTGGCATTATCCTAGTATATTATATGTGAGATATTCCATACAAGGAGAACTGTAAGTAGAGTGATAAAATTTCCTATTATATTTCCATATCAATGAAAGATAGCCCTTGATCATGTAGAAAGGAATTCATGGCTGCAGGTTGCACCTTGAGTAAAATGCAGAGATGTGAATTTGCCCTGTATAAGTACCAACGATAAATTGCAGAACATGAGCATATAACGTAACCCATTGAGAACAATGAATTAATCTGTCCGAAGTGGAACTGCTTATATGTATTTGGATCAAAGCAAACTGGTATTTGGAAAGAAAAAGTGGACAGGAGTTGAATAAGCCTGATTCATACAATGTCGATTCCCCATGCTAGAAGATTATTGAGAGCAACTTGCATTTGTATTATGAATGAAATCTTCATCCTTTTGAATCTTCACGCCATTAATACATATATCTTATTTGGTACCTAGCGACCAGTCCTCTATAAAAGAGCAAAGGAGCAAATAAACAATTGAAGGAATATTAAACCACTAAAAGCCATAGCCAGGAAAATGTACAACGATCTTTTACCCGTAAGGAAAATGGACAGGTCTACCGACGATTTCTACACCACGGAGTACAAAGTAACATATGCGGGCGCAAAAAGTTACACTGTTCCTTATCAGAGACTACGGAAATATTGTCAGAGGCGTATCTCTCCATTCCTCTCCCTACAGTCATACCCAAGCTGCGCCCCTCATTACCCCCACGTTTCTGACATGTCGGAGAAAATATTGTTGAAGAGAGGTTATCCACAACAATACACACCAAGGATGCATCCCTCTGTTGAAAATAAAAATTGTTTCTGCCCAGGCGGATATCAACGTCCTTATGGTACAACGAAATCTACAGTAACAAACCCGGATGCGAAACGTTACACTATGAACACTCTGAGAAATCTGCCACAATACCCACGTGACCCATGGCAGAGCCAAAGGTATCCGACCCAGATCATGTACGGTTCAAATCCCAGTAACAACCACTTTTGTACACCAGCGAGAAAACCACCACACTATCGCTACAAAGACACAGAGAGCAAACTGCGTAAACAATCATCGTTCCCGTTTTATGAATCGACATCCAGGCATATGACACCAGTCAAGAAACACTGGGACACATTGAACAGAAGAACAAGTCGAATGGCAGTACAAAATGTTATCAATGCAGTTAAAGCCAGGAAAATTTGGGAGTTCAATAGTGTAGTACTGGAAAACGGACGAGGGTGTCGCATAACGACAGCAGATGGAAATTGGACACATATAAGTCACACAAATCAAGCAAAGAAAGACCGCATATGCCATGAGATAAACTTTATTCGTATGGGTAACACACATCGCACCCACAGTTATAACAGCCAACCCAAACAGAAAGAAACACAAAAGGTTACTCCACGTCGCCAGAAACAAGTTGATTGTTCCACACAAACTTCCCCCCTCAATGCCAGCATTAGAAATGAAGAAATCATGCCACAGACGTCACACGATGACAACAACAAAGCAACTTATATTCACACTCAAACTTACTCCCGCAGTGATAAATCGTCAGCTGATACCTATCACACCCCCAGTTCAGGCAGCTCCAATTGGAACACTAGTGACAACCAAACACTGCTATACCACAAGAACAAGATTGGTCGTTCAGAACAATCAGATCATGAAGAAACTATACCCAAGCAGATTGTTGAACCATATACCAGCAATCTTTATGGGGATGAAACGGAACAAGACATGAGAGAAGACAGTGTCGGCCCCGGCACAGCTTTGTCAGACCCCAACGAACAAAATGACAGAGAAATGGTGGAAATATACGAACAAGAAACAGACATTGATTTACCAGACACAGCCAGTGCTAGTGATGCAGATAGCACCTTATTAGTACCAGACTCCAATGTACATGATGACGACACAATGTCCTGTGTATCAAACTCAGATAGTGGTATCGAGTCAATATTCAGCATCCCACCAGTACAGGTTCACACCACAGTTGAATCGTTTTTTCCTGAGCCTCACGAATCGCCTCCTATGGCCACATTTGTAGAACTGCCACAACCGCCAGTCATGTCACCTCCAGCCACACATTCCCAGGCTACATTGCCATCATCACTGATTTCCACTGCGCCCCAACAATCAGTCAATGTCATGTCACCTCCAGCTACAGTACAGCCATTGACGTTTTCTTCAGTTGCCCATCAACCTCTCACTGTCAACAACGCCATCTCCAGTACTGTGCCCACTGTCAACAACGCCATACCCAGTATTGCAACCACAACCACACAGGATGATCCCAATTCGGCCTTCCTTATGGCGTTGCTGGAATTGCAGAAAAAAATTGAATAGCGGACAGAGGCTATGAGGAGGTCAGCTATAGCTCGCTGGGGCTGGGACGGTTCCTAAAACACGCCCAAGTGTCTTCATGTGTTTGCCACTCCAAACACGGTCAACGCATATGTGCACTGATTGATTAACAAATGTTCTAACTTTCCCATGTACTCTATTTTCAGTTTTTGACAGTTCAAATAACTTGCTTCCAGACTAAGATGTCAAAGCCTCACTGAGAAAGTTTTTTTTTCCAGCCTTAAAATACTGATGCCCAGAGAACAATCAAGACCAGCCCACGGAGGATTTTCATTAGACATATTATAGTTTTGTGAAATAAAAATGACAAAACAATTGATAAGACACGGTGTTACGAGTTTACAGACATTATTTAGTTACAGACATTTTCTTAATGTTGAGAATGTTAATGTACAACCCCACCTTTAGCACATGTGTCACACTAATTCTGTTGTAACATTGATCTCTACTTTTGAAACTGATCATAATCCACGATTCATTCACTAGATTTCTTGTCCTTACAGTTCCAGACCCCGGTGATTCATTTTCCGTGCATCTTAGTGCATCTTCATGCAGGCAACCCTTGCACGAGAAATTTTCTTCTTACCTGATACTAATATCTTTGTTTCCCAATTATCTTACCTCATCTAACATATATTCACTTAGATCCATCACACTGACACCACTATGACATCTGTAATTATTATTGCATGCTATCCTATTTTCTCCACAGGATTATTTATTTTTCCAATGTACATTATTATTTTAGACCCAGATGTATATTAGTACTGTCAAGATTTTAAACATTCTCCAAAAGAGATTCCATATCCCAACCTTGACTCTCTATAGTAAGATTTTCTTCACTCCACTGTTACACCATCTTTAACTTACTATTTTTCCTTTCCACTATATGGAGACGACATTCTAGACTTGTGATCTTTTCAATCCCAATCATATTCATTCCTTGGAATTACAATCATGTTGTAATCGGGAGATCCTTGAGGTACCCTTTCCTCGCCACTTATTGACAACAGATACTGCTACAATATTCATTCTGTTCTAACCTAAACTATTACTTGCAGCCCTATTGGTTAGGATTTACTATTAGGAATATTGGTAGTAGCTAGAATGTTTAGTGAATTGATTTTTATCATTCTTTCGTACTTGTGATACAAACAGAAAAGAAATCACAAGAAAACAGAAAAGAAATGGAAAAGAAATCAAAAAGAAAAGAAAAGAACTGAAAGACAAAAGACATAAAAGAAAAAAAAAATATATAAAGAAAACATTTTGAATGTTTTTATAGAATGTGTTATATCTTTATATGCCACCCTCACACATTTTGATGACACTGATTGACCATTTGTTGTGCATTGCTTCACAAAGGATGATGGGCCAATGCCATATAACATTGACTGCCCTGACATTAGCAGCTGACATAGAAGAAAAGAGAGAAAATAGTCACAACATATCAGAGGGAACAACTAGTCTTTGTTCACACCGCCTCTGCCAGTCATACCCCTGTCAGAAAAATATCTGCACATAACAATTATACAGAATGACACCCCAACAGTATTCTGTTGATACTGTACGAGTATATGCATTTGTATATGCTGCCCCAAATTTGAACACCCCATACCTGATACCACTGATGGCACATGAGATGAAGAAGCAACTGTTTATGTATGATGAAGATGCAATTTCCTATTAGGGTGAAACTTTATGTTGTCACAGCTGAGATTTTGTTGTAATGTTTATGCACAAAATTCCCCACATTAACATTAATAATAATAAATTCTTTAAGCGCCAAACACGGCGCATAAGGCAGAAACCAGTGCTCTCCAGGTTGTTCGTTGTGACGCCACTCCTCTTAGCTCTTGCACATTATTTAGGCCCAACGTTCTTCCTTCTCTTATTATTGTTCTTCTGAGTGTTTCTTTTGGTCTTCCTTTTTTCCGCTTACCCTCAGGAACCCAAGTGAGCGCCTGTAGTGGTATTCTGTTGTTTTGCATTCGTAGGACATGACCGATATATGACCATCGTCTTTTCCTTATATAGTCGGAGACATATTTCTGCCTAGAGTCTTCTCTTATTTGTCGATTAGTCTTGAATTCTTTCCAACTGATGTTCATGAGTTTTCTAAGACATTTGTTCTCGAATGTATTCAGCTTGTTCTCCAATGATTTTGTTATTTTCCAACTCTCACAGCCGTATGTTAACACTGAGATAACATTTGAATTAAACAGACGAAGCTTGGTATGTATATTCAATGATCGTAATTTCCAAATGTTAGATAATCTATTGAAGGCGCTAGCTGCCAAAGCAATTCTAGTATGGATTTCTCTTGTTGTGTCACCATCCTGAGTCATTTTACTGCCTAAATAATTGAAACTTTCAACTTTCTGTAGTTTTTCCCCCGTTCAAGATGATATCAAAGGTCTCGTTAGAAAAGTTCATAGCTTTAGTTTTAGAGGCATTTATTTGGAGACCAATTTTAACCGAGAGATGACACACATTATTTATTGCTTCTTGGGATTGTCTTGGTGTTGAACTTAAGAATGCTACATCATCTGCGAAATCCAGGTCCCCCAGGAATTTTCCATTTGTCCATTTTATACCCAATTGTTCATTGTGGGTATAGTTTCTCATAACCCAATCAATAGCTATTCCAAAAAGTAGTGGTGACATAATACAGCCTTGTTTCACCCCTGTTTCTACTGTAAACCATTCTGTATTCCCTTTATTTGTTCTAACACAACATCTTGCATTGTCATATAGCGCTTTGATTATATTCACATATTTTGTTGGAAAACCATAGATTGTAAGTATCTTCCACAATGATGGGCGGTGTAGACTATCAAAGGCTTTTTGAAAATCGACGAAGGTGATAATAAGTGGCGATTGCATTTCCACTGATTCTTCTATAATTGTTCTTAGTGTGAATATTTGATCAATACATGATCGTTTCGGCCTGAAACCCGCTTGTTCTTCTCTGATCTTTTCGTCAGCATGCAATTTAAGTCTTTCTAACATCATGCAACATAATAATTTTCCAGGTACTGATAATAGAGATATACCACGCCAGTTATTACAGTCTGATAGATCACCTTTCTTCGGTAACTTTACAATAATACTGTCTTTCCATTGTTGTGGTGGTTGTTCTTCTCTCCATACTTCATTTATAATATCTAAAATTCTCAAGAGGTTGTTGTCATTAACTGCTTTAATCATTTCCCCTGAAATTTCGTCAACTCCAGCAGCTTTAAAATTTTTTAATCTTTTAACGGCTTGTTTGATCTCGTCCAGCGTGAATTCATCGCAAGTTATTGGCAAAGTGGTTGTGGATGTTTCATTATTAAAATCAGGTGTTACTGTTGGTGGTGGTCTGTTTAGCACCTCCATGAAGTGCTCAGCCCATCTCTTCATTTGTTCTTTTTCTGTTGGTATTGAATTCCCTAATTTACCTTTAACAGGTGTTTCCATAGCAGTAGGCTGGTGACATAGTTGTTTTGTAATTTGATAAAGGCACCTACTATTACCAGTTCTTGCAGCATTTTCAGCTTCTACGGCCAGTTCATTGATGAAATGTCTTTTATCTCTTCGAGTTTTTGTCTTCACTTCTTTATTTAACAAGTTATAAGTTAGTTTGCAAGATTCAACTGCATTATGTGTACTTGCCGCTAGTAGTTTAAGTTTTGCTGTTTTCCTTTCTTGTATTTTATCCCAAGTATCTTCTCTCATCCATTTTTTCTTTTTATGTACTAGGTATCCGGTGGTCGCTACAGCTGCTTCTGTCATTGCTGTTCTCAGTTGTTCCCATTTAGTATCGATTGTCTTGGTGGTGATATCGCTGTCAATTTTGCCTAAAGCATCGAAATAGTTGTTCATTTTGACATTATATTCCTTCTTTATATCATTTGATTGCAGTCTGTGTACATCTATTCTTCTATTTTTATTCGGTTGGTATAACTTCTTCAGTTTAATTCTCATTTTAGCTATGCAGAGGTTATGATCGCTTCCGATCTCTGCACCTCTGTATGCTCTGACGTCTTGAACTGATGAGCGAAATTTAGCGCTTATGCAGAAGTGATCTATCTGGTTCTTAGTTCTGCCATCAGGTGAATTCCATGTTATCTTGTGGATATTCTTATGTGGAAAGATGGTGTCTGCCACAACGAGGTTTGATATTTCACAAAGTTCTAGAAGTCTTTCGCCATTTTGATTCATACAGCCTATGCCATGAGTACCGAGATATCTTTGTACTCCATCGTTGTTGTCACCTACTTTGGCGTTAAAATCACCCATGACTGCTATTATGTCATGCTTGGGTATTGTGTTGATGGTACTTAGAAGTGCTTCATAGAAGTCATCTTTTGTGGTATCAAGAGCGTCGTTAGTTGGTGCATAACATTGTACAATTGAGAGCTTGAAAAATCGTGTCTGAAATCTAGCTAATATTAGCCTCTCATTGATAGGTACCCAGCTGATAAGCGATGCTGCTGCTTTCTGTGTCATTAGGATGGCTACTCCCTCTGTGTGACGATTATCATTACTACCAGAGTATATAATTTGCTTTTTTTCTTCTGAATTATATTTTATGCCCTTCCCCGTCCATCTACACTCGCTGACACCCAATAAGTCCAACTTATAATTATCCATTTCTTTAATTACTTCTTCCAATTTTCCGTCTTGATACATAGTTCTTACATTCCAGTATCCAATTTTAGAAATCTCCTTAGCCCCCAAGATATTAGAGTGAGTCATGTTTACTGTCGAGCCTGGTTCTGTTTCGGTAACAATAGCTTGTTTTACGATAGTGAATTGTTAACTCACTGATCAACCCTCCAATCCAACCGACCGATTCAAGGGTTTCGAGGTCAGTTATAGGAAAATATCTACACCACTAGATACTCTGGTGTATCTCTAATTCTATAATTTAACATAACATGGTGATATCCATCGAAATATACACATTCCTGATGTTTTTCTTTCGGCGTCTAAGGTGAGAAACGAATTTCACCTCCATCTTGGAAGGGTAGATAACCTCATCACATTAACATTGGAGGAGCAATAATTTTAGTCTTTCGTGGTTACGAGATAAGACAAGGATATAATGGAATATTTGATGAATACCATGGACATGGAACAAATCAGAGCAGATGATTGCTGCACATATGAGGACCATATTTGAAGTCATTATTGAAGGATTATCAGTAGACAAGAGACAAATAGATTATGATAATCCCATGGAACCACAGGTACTAAGGACACAAAATGGAGATTAAATAATGGAGAAAAAAAATGACTGAATAATTGCTACGCCCAGAGGTAAGGGAAATAGAGATACATCCGCATTTTCGGAGAAGATATCTCTTTGATTTTTGCTCATTGCCTTTGTAATATGAACATGGTTGTATAACAAATGACTATTCCTTATCACGAATTACAGAATGTTGTACGATAGTTGAAATAATTTAATAATTTAATATACTCATAACATACCCAGAATTACAACAACAACAAAAAACATGATTGATGAAAGTAGACGTTCTGAGATCTGCTCACCCCGAGGATATTGGATAAAAATAATGTTATCCCAAGGACAGACATGTCACAGATATATCATGGAGATATTATGACATAAGAAAAGAATACCTAGATTGGAAATGCAGCAAACTTTGTCAAGGACACCATGAAATAGACCCCCCGCCCCACACTTAAGATAACTGACTGACGAGATTTTTGAATCATAAGTACCATAAGTCACCCATCTGGCTGTAGTCAGCGGATGTTACAGGCACCACATAACTCTGACTAACCTTCGACCAGCGAAGGCAGAGTTGGTGTCGAAATTTTGCACATATGTAAAAAGACATGTTTTTGTTCATGTTGTGGTAAAGTCTAGACATTTGTGTTAATGGTTCCATAAATGATTAGTTGATATATTGTTGATAAATATTCGCAGATATAGTACATAGACAATTAATAAGGATGTATTTCCAGTACAGAATAAGAGGAATAGGAAGGATCCACATTTTAAATATTGGAGCACCATGAGCGATGAATTGGACTTATAAAGAAAATGGAAATGGTACACTGTATGCAAGGATAACCAGAAATAATATGGATAAATAGTAGTCAGAGTGCCAGGAACTTTGTCTTATGAGAATATTGTAGATTCCACACGATAAATTGAATATTTTTTCTTCCCTTCTATTTCACATGGCTATTATACAATGTTACAAATATGTTACTTTCATAAATTGCAGAGTAGTTATATGTCAAATAATAGCAATAGTCTAAATCAGGAAAAGACCCACATAGGTAACAATGTGCTGACAGGACGAGGATACAGTTATGAATAACTGGACATACCAGAATCATTTTGGACAGGATCACTAAAAGATTTATAACTCATATAGACATTAGAAAAATATAATAAACAACATAGCACATTTTAAAAGAAAATATTGCACATTCTCTACAGTGATGAAGAATTGAAATTGCAAGCCATGATTATTAGAATAACAGGAGAAAATAACTTAAATTTTTTTGGGTTACTTGAAGCTTTAGGGTATTGAACAAATGATAGGAACATAAATAATACTACACCCTGCCTCTCATAATATGTGTCCAACATGTACTTGGATTATGCTAATGCAGTTGATTTACACAAATATGATATACTACTGCTCATATTTCCCAGTGTTGCCACTTGTCACATTTTTTTGGGTGATGACCTTATGATTGTTTTGAAGATTTTGTTGGCCAGTGTTGCCAATTTGTAAATTTGGTTGAAATATGTATTGATATGAAAGATAGTTTGCATTTTTGGAGATGATGTCCATCTATAAGGCCCCTTTATAGACGACAGTCCCAAATAGACATAGGAGCTCAGATGTAGGAATTTCGTTAAATTTTCTCACAAAACTTTTGGACTTAGAAAATTTTTGAACTTGAAAAATTTTTTTGGGAAAATATTTTTGGACTTAGAAAATTTTTGGGATGAATTTTTGTTATTGATGGTACTCAAATGTCTCCCTACGGGATACATTTGCGGAGCCCCGGGATCTATATGTGACAGGGAATGCGTCATTTTAGGAACTTTCATTTATAACAAATACAGACCATAGCTTGGTTGATAGAAGTTAGTTAAAATTTAATCACAAAATTATAATAGGAACGGACCATAAGATGGGAATAGCGTGGATTACTTTTTTATCCAATCGTGAGATGAATAAAGGGGGGAAGCAACGCTGACCTAGAATTGAGCTGAAGGAAAGCGAGAGAGTCCCGGTGGAAAGTCAGTTGCAGATTTAGAAGTCTAAGAGACAGACGCATTTTTTCTTATGCTGCAGATTTTGAGGATTTCAATTTATACTAAAGGAAGTTTTTTCCAATTTAGTATTTCCCCAGCTCTAGTGTTTGAATTGTGCATTTATTTCTCACAAAGGAAAGCTGTAAGTAGAGTGCTTTGAAATACCTAAAACATTTTCATGTCAAAGAGCGATAGCGTTTACCCCCGCAGCACAGTGTAAAATGGCTGCAAGTGTACTTTGATGCAGAATGAAGTCTTTGAATAGCTATGTAGAAACACTAACAGTTTGGTGGAACATGCAGCTGAAGGAAATGAGAGAATGGTTTTGATTCTCTGAGGAACTGCTAGTATGCATTTACCGCTAGCTAATATTTGAAGGAACAAGTGGCAAAGAGTTGAATCAGGGTGATTCACTTGATATAAACTTCCCCATGCTATGTTAATGAAAGCAATGTGCATTTGTGGATGAACGAAATATGCATACCATAAATCTTTATGCCATATGTAAATAATGTTGTGATAAATAAAAATCATGTTTAAACCAAAAGGAGATTGTCTATTAAATACTTCACTACACCTATAATGGAAAGAAAGTAAGGAATGGCTGCTGGGAAACTTTTCATGTCATATATGTCTGCTCAAACTCAATACAACCTTAGCGGATAGCCCCAGAACCTGGAAATTCCTGTAAGAAGGTAAGAGAGCAATATCACACTCTAGCAGGCTAGCTAGTATCTACATCTAACACTCTCAATATAAACAGCAACCCCCAATTCCCTGCCCCGGCTACACATGTATTATGGTGCAATAAAGGCAATTTAGTATATGATTAAAGCTTGTTACGAAAGACTGTTTGTGCTATTTCGATATCAACACTAATGTTTGCTTATGTATGAGTATACAGCGCACTGTGTGATGGTTGACAATGGGAAGACAGTCGTTGTCATTTTTCACGGCTGCCGGAACCTTGGGTAACCTACTTCGTACTCATGTTGTGTTTTTTTGGTTGGTTGGAGAATGCAGTAACGACAATGGTAGTGGAGAACTATGGCACTCTCTGTTCATATGAGGATATGCTGTTAGTGGCATATGGTTGTCCAGACTCCTACGGGGGACACATGTGCGGACGTGTTTTTATTTGGCTCTACATTTTGGATATTTTATTCTAAGTTGTTCCCATTTAATATGGATGGTTTATACATCCCTGTGTTGGCGGTTTTGTTTGACATACAATGAAATTGTTTATATTGCAATTGTGTTAAATTCACGTATTAATATTGTGTTTTTTCTGTATGGAATGACGGTATTGTGTCCTGCCACCATTTGTCGATAAATCGAAAACTACTTCAACAGTTGTTACACATTCTAAATTTTGACGGTGACCTTCTGGCTATGGAACAATACACAATGTTAAATTACACGGCCCTTCAGCCCTCAGGCATGTAATGTGATCATGGCGAGCGAGGAGAACAGCGTCGTCGTATCAGCGATAGTAAAACCACCCAGAGATGGAAGATTACGTCCCTCTACAGTCACTAAGAGCTACTGCCTTAACAAAGAAAAAGCCATACAAAGAAAACTTCACGCCTGGACCAACCCTCCACATCTGATCATCAAACAAACGAACAAGGGTCAATGTTGCTCTGTTGAATTCCGTAACAGTCAACATTACGAAATTTTCAAACACACTTGCCTAGAATACTACAAAAGCTGTTCCATTGAAACTCGGAGCGATCAACTAAACGCTATTGTTGAGGATAAAATAAGCACGGACCTCCTCACAATACATCTGTATCACACAAAAAATAAGATTTTAACACAAGGAACGACAGAGTGCGTACAGACATGGTTGGACGTCGAATTTTCTCACCTCCAAAGATCAGCTCTAGATAAAACCATGATTGTAACTGATCCTACTTCTTCTCCAACAATGATAGGAGACGAGTCTACCAACGCAAAATCTCAGCTAACCATTGAAGCCAGTCCTCCTACCCCTAATCTACCACCACCAACCTGTGATCCAACACCACCCACTTTCGATCCAACACCACCCATATTTGATCCATCAGGACCCACCTTTACCCCTGATCTAACACCACCAACCTGTGATCCAACACCACCCACTTTTGATCCAACACCACCCATATTTGATCCAACAGGACCCACCTTTACCCCTGATCTAATACCACCAACCTGTGATCCAACACCACCCATATTTGATCCAACAGGACCCACCTTTACCCCTGATCTAACACCACCAACGTGTGATCCAACAACACCCACTTTCGATCCAACACCACCCATATTTGATCCAACAGGACCCACCTCTAATGGACCGACAGCTCAAAAGCCCACAATAAATTATCTAGAAGTTCACATCAACCAACCCACTGAAGTCAGCGTAAACCACACTTTGAAAAATGCATTCATCACTTCTTCAGATAACCCACCCAATATGAACGAGACCAACCCATCCTGCCTCCCAGATACAGCTACTTTCCAAGTCAGTGTAAACCACACTTTGAGTGATGTATTCCCCAATTCTTCAGATAACCCATCCAATATGAACGACACCAGCCCATCATGCCTCCCAGATACAGCTACTTTCCAAACAAAAGTGCCTGTCAATAGCGCAGATGTCTACTCATGCTCCACAAAATATCTATTAGCAAATGAGTGTGTTATGGAACAACTAAGCCAACGAACAGAGAAACACTTCTGTCAGGAGCTGGAAACTATAATTGAAAGTTCTCTGAAAAACGTCATTGAAAAATTCAAGCAGGATATAGAAAGCTCACTGAAAACAGAGCTTGAAACACTGAGACATGAAGTTATGACTCTCCGCAGAGAAAACACAAGGTTGGTTCATCACCTAAACCACCAACCTATTTCAAGTAATAAGAAAAAAGAAAATGGGGAGGTGATTGACAGCCCACGAGAAGCAATTCATCATGAATCTCCAGTTACACCACTTAACTTACCCACCCCTTCTCCAACACTAATTCCTCAAAACAAAGCATGCCCAGGACAGCATCATAATGTTAAAAGCCAAAAGGACATTGGCAGCAGTGTAGGAAGACGATTAGGACCAAATAAAACATTCCCAATTGAAGTAAAAATTAGCAATCGATTTGGAAATCCGTCAATCCTATCTACACAAGCAGATTCCGAAACAGCAACCTCAGAAGAAGATGACAGGGCACGTAAACTCCAATGTCACTTGACACAAGATTCTGCTGACCACCTACTGCAAGACAACGAGCAATGGCACCAACAACGCCGTCGTATTCGACCACAGCCACATCCTAATCGTCACATTCCTCACAACACAACCAACATTATTATAGGAGACTCATTGCTAAATGGCATTCACAGCGATCGAATGTCAACAACACCAGGGGAACTAGTCACTGTTATACCATTACCTGGAGCCGGAATAGTAGAAGTTATCAATGAAATAAGCCGTCTCAACACAAACACCAACATAAAGAAAACAACAATACACGTAGGGATAAACGACAGCACAAATGGACACACTCTTAACCTATCAGACATCTCCAGAATGATTGACACCATAAAACAAAAATTTCCCAACACATCCACATATATTTCGTCAATTATTCCACCCAGCTATGGTAAAGCACGCCAAACTGTGGATATCAACAACAAGGTGCTTTACACTTTTTGTTCAAAGCATAACACGTCTTTCATAAACAACACACACCCTTTTTCACATCTAAGTCAGGTGCGCCAAAAAAACTGCTATACAGAGATCAGGTACACACTTCTAAACTAGGGACCAGCTACCTAGCCAAAAATTTAAAGTTTCCTCAGAGGACACACCAGAAACACACACATTCATTCACCAGGGACACAAATTATACACTTAACTTAGTAAACCCAGGCACAACAGCTCATAACCATCAATCACCGTCCTCAGCTGACAAGCAAGTATCTAGAAAAGCTACATTTAAGCCCACCTCCCACGCTAACCTTTATGACCAAATGTATCCGCCACTACCCACACAACAGTCCAGCCAGCTGCTAACTGCACAACAGACACCACTGGACAGATGGACAGATTGGACTACAAGTAACACCCATTCACTTAATCGCAACGCAGGAACTACAGCAAGAAAATGGGAGTTTTCTCACCCCGTCTCCACCCGCACAGAACGGAATTCTCACAATTCATCCGTTTTACGGCAACTGACTCAATATAGTCCAGAAATATTAATGCAGGCTCTTCAGATGTCTATAAACGGCTCTACAGAACAAGATTAAAACCAAGCAACTTAAAACTGTTTTTTTTAAAACAAGTTTGCAGTGTAACATTCGACCTGACGCGTTCTCTTCGGAAGCACTTTAGTGACCTTTGTCCTGAGATAAAAGAAATAGCTGAGTATCAGCGTTGAACTTTTAACTGTCACTTTTGGATGTTAATAATTTTTTTATTTTTTTTTATTACATTGTCTGTTTAAACATTTCTTTCTGTTCGTCAGAGCAGGGCGTATCTAAATTTGTTTCCGATTTAGTAATAACTCTATCGTATTAATACTATTGTTTTCTTATTATTATTATCTCTGTGCTTATTCCTCTCATTCCTACGCTCACCATTCTCTTTTACATCTTTTATACATCTGCACCTTCGTTTTTTCATATTGAGGAAAATTAGGAAATCCTCACAAAACTAACTAACTAAGTCAAAGCGTGGACCTTTAACTGTCCCGGGAGGATTAATTCTCTACATTGACTGTGGTTGAAGTAAAAAATATTCCTTTTTGTTCGGAACAGACTGTATTTTAAGATAAAAACCACACTTTTTGCAGAGATTAAGATACTGTAAACAGTGTCCACGGACTCTAGCAGTGCATATTTTATTACTTGTCTACAATTTTGTATAAACCATTGTGTACCAATTTTATTGCTTCTTACTCATTCCTACTCCCCTCATTATTTCTTTCCTATTGACTATTATCATGTCCGAGTGCAAAAACTCTAATCAAAATATAGGCAATACCACTAATTCATGGCTTAAACTATCAGGGCTTAAAATTGGTCATTTAAACATTTACCACCTGCTAGGTAAGCTTTCTGAAGTCTCCACCTCCCTCCAACAAAACTTCCACATATTTGGTTTTTCTGAAACCCGTCTCAATGACAAAATTACAGATGACGAAATTAGGATTAATGGATTCACCACCATTCGCAGGGATCCTAACAGACAACATGAAACAGGGCTAGTCATATACATCTCAACATCTCTTCAGTACAGACGCCGTGATGATCTAGAACATACTGGCATTGAATGTTTATGGCTGGAAATAAAACTCCCCAACCTGACCCCCGTTCTAATTGGTTACCTGTACCGAAACCCTAGCTCTTCTGCTGTATGGTTTGACACATTCTCACGAATGATGGACAACGTTTGGGCTTCTTCGAAGGAAATTATTCTACTGGGGGATTTCAATATTGACCTTCACAAACCGAACAACACGTGGAATGATATCACCATCTCATACAACCTCATACAGTTAATCAATCAACCCACGAGAGTAACAGACTCATCATCTACACTAATTGATCATATCTATACGACCTGCCCAGAAAACATTATAGAATGCATAGTCCCACAGACATCATTAAGTGACCACTATCCTATTTGCTGTACCTGGACAAGAAAGGGGTTTAAAGCACCTAAAACGGAACACATCACAGTCCATTACAGGAATTTCAAAAACTTTAACATTCAATTATTCCTACAAGACCTACAAATATCCCCTCTCTCATACGTGTACCAACTTCCGCATCCAGAAGAAGCCATAACATACTGGACACAAACTTTCAACAACGTATTCGACAAACATGTTCCTATAAAGCAGGTTCGGGTCAAAAACATCAGAAAGACCCCATGGATAACCAACGAAATACTATCAACAATGAGAGAGCGGGACGAAGCACATAAGCTCAAAGATTTCAGCAGGTATCGGATGCTTAGAAACAAAGTACAATATCTCATTCGTCAGGAAAAGAAACTACGTTTCAGAAAGATGATTCAAGACAAAGCAAACAGCAAAGAAGTCTGGGCAGCCATTAGAACACTAACACACAAATCAAAGTCACTAAACTCTTTACCAAAAAGCTGCTCCCTCACGGCAACTCATTTTAGCAACCACTTCAAAACAGAAATTAGCCTTCTCAAGTCGACACTAAAGCCAATGGACTGCGATATTAGTAAATTGACAGCCTTCTGCAACACTGAACACACCACAACAGATCTAAGACATACTCCTTTTCTAACAGTACATGAAGTTCTCAAATATATCTTGGCATTAAAAAACAACAATTCATCTGGGCTTGATGGTATCAGCAATAAGATTCTACGTTACGCTGCGCCCATCATTTGCGACTCCTTAACCTATGTGTACAACCAACGTATTGCACACAACTACTTCCCCACAGCCTTTAAATCTGCCAAAGTGTACCCCCTCTATAAATCTGGCTCACATAGCGATCCCAACAGCTACAGACCAATATCCCTTCTATCATCTCTTTCAAAACCACTAGAGAAACACATTTACAACACCACATTTCAACAAATTGAACATGTAACAGAACACAAAGTTCTGGGGATCACGATTGACCAGCACTTAACGTGGAACTCCCATGTACGGAATTTAACCAAACACATAGCACAAAAGACGTACCAGCTAGCCAAAATAAAACACTTCTTAGACGCAGACACTAGACTATTGTTCTACACCTCACATATACAGACACATCTAGATTACTGCTCTACACTATGGGATTGTTGCCCTGCTTCCACCTCGAAGAGACTGCACTCCCTGCAAAAGAGAGCAGTGCGTCTGATCACCGATAATTGCACGACACCACACACAAGGACAGGAAAAGAACCCAAAATACTGTCGCTAAAAAAACGTCTTCTCTACAACAAAGCCAAGCTGACTCACACAATTCTATCTAACAATGCCCCGTCGTACCTAAGATCATTGTTTCAAACCAGTAGAAGGGAGGGACAACGATTACATCAGTTACGTCTGCCCAAACCTAGGATCGACCTGTTCAAAAAGAGTCTAGCCTACTCTGGTGCCTACTTATGGAACAGCCTTCCACACCACCTAAAAAGCCTACCTACACAATATTCTTTTAACAAAGCACTTTTCAAACACTTCCTCAACACTGATTATCTACCCCCATAGAAACAGTATTTGCCTGTCAACATCTCATCCATAGGTCAACATTTCTTTTCCTCTTCCGCTCATTTCTGTGTGTGAATAATTTGTTTTATATCCATGTAATATCATTATTATATTCACTTTAAAATATTATTATATAATGTAATGTATGTGTGAATGTACCCACATAATACTGTACTTTAGAAATGTGAGTCGTGAGAATGTACCCGCATACCAAAAATACAGATTAATTGTAGACGGATTGACCGCATGAGTGAGTGTCGGTATACAGAATTTATTTATTTTTATTTATTGTTTTATTTATTTTATTTTATTATTACTTTTTTCCCCCCATTTACTAGCTTGTTTGTTTCAAAAAAAAAAACCCTACTCATTTTTTTATTATTATGCTTGCATACTGTAAATGAATGCTGTTATGGTAACTTTATAATGTTGCATGCCTTTAAATTAATGCTTAAAGCATCATGTGGGAATGAAAGGATATAGTATGCAAGATTAATGAGAGTGGAAGGGCAGAATGTTAGACGGGCCTGCGCGCCCAATTCTTTACCCTTCGAAAATAAAGTTCGTTCGTTCGTTCGTTCCTCCTGATGGAAGAAAACTATGTTTTCTTTCTTAAGGGGGGTGGTGGATGTCACAGCATTATTTCGCAGTGCATCTTATGTCTTGTGTTCGTTGAAAAACCAGTTGGAGAGGCCGAGGTTAGCCGAACTGGTGGGTCATGTGACTACCGGAAGTCGGGGGGGAAAAAGCGCAAAATTGGTCAGTGAGAAACTAGCCTTCGTCTAGGAAGGACAGTTTTCCCTTATGACAGCGAGATCGCTGTGTGATTTATATTGTAGACTGTAAATTGAGTGCCTGCCATATTTTCGGACCTTGGTGATAATTACGTTGTAATTCTAGAGCAGTGAAGGGTCTAGATCGTATTGTCTACAGGCCGTAGTTTGATAAGATGTTGATGATTTTTGAGTGTGTCATTATCATAGTTTTGCCGCTTGAGTGAGCGATATTCATAGCAGCCATTTTGTATAATTCGTTCCTTCGTGTATGAAGGTGATAGTTTAAGCTGCTAAGGCAGGTTTACAGTGGTTTTCTCATTATTGTATTTGATGCGTTTGATGGCCGTGTGAGGCCTTATTGTGTGTGTAGATTATTAAAGGGAAGTACCTGTTGAAGGTGTTTATTACTTTTGTCAGCCAGTGTTGTGTGGTCATACCCTTAGAAGGGTGAGCCTATATTTGTTATTATAAACCCACACAGCAGTGGTGTAACCCGTGGAGTGTTCTCCATGATAAGTGGTTCCTGACAGTACACAATAGCAAATATTTTGCTTTGCAATTGAATGAAACCACGGATGTTCAGAGTATGAATCAGCTTTTGACTTATGTACGATATATATATATATATGAGGAAGAAGTATACGACGATTTTTTATTCTGCTTATCACTGAAAACCCATGCTACTGGAGGAGACATATTTCATTTAGTCAATGATTATTGTATTAGCCATGATATAGACTGGAAAAGGTGTGTTGGTATAAGCACTGAAGGAGCACCAGCTATGTGTGCTGTAAGAAAGGGCGCTGCTGTACGTATAAAAGAGATTGCACCTGAATGCAACTCCACACATTGCTATATTTACAGAGAACAGTTGGCGGTGAAAAAAATGCCACCCGAACTTGAATCTGTGTTAAAAGAAGTGGTGAACATTGTTAATACGATTAAATAGTGGCCCCTGAATGTACGCCTTTTCAGTGTGCTGTGCGAAGAAATGGGCAGTGAGTACAAAAATTTGCTTTTCCACACTGAATTACTCCGGTTTTCGAGAGGAACGAACTTTTTTTTCAAAGGGTTAAGAATTGGGCATGCAGGCCCGTCTGACATTCTGCCCTTCCTCTCTCTCTCTCTCATCATGTATACTGTATCCATTCATCCTCACGTTTAAGCAAACCTTTAGCACGCTGCGGGCGCCACATTGCGCCGAACGTAACCTATGTTCTCCATGCTGGAGGCGCAATGTTGCGCCTTACGGATATCACCGTTTTTAGCATGAGGACTTGTGTACACGTGATTTTCAGCCCCGGATGTTAAGTTCTAATGTTATTTGCAACAGAGCTAGCTTCCGTTTCCGATCTTAAAAAAGCGATGGGTGTATCCGCATTTATTTTTTGTAAATTTTTAAAATCGAAATGAATCGGCATCAACACGCGGCCATTTTTGCTCTAATTCTATTGGATTCTGACGCCATGCGGTGGGGATGAAATTTTTGTCTTTATAAGCGCTGAAATCAGTTCTCAGAATATGTTTGATGGCTGAGATGGAAATGAAAGTAAAATGGCATTTCTAGTATGTATAATTTTCGGGGTTAGGATTAGGAATATCGGAAAGAATTAGGATTACGGCCGAATGTCACTGCTGGCTAGGGAGTTTGTTCCTTTGCTACTGATGATGGGTGTAACGAAAAGATCGTCATTTGATTTGTATTGCTCTATTGGTCAAATTACTTTCATTGAGATGCAAGGGATATGGACTCTTCGTGTGTTGGTCATTTTTTTAATTTTTTTTTTTAATTTTAAAATTAAAAAAAAAAAAAATATTTTTATTTTTTTTCGTTTTTTTTCATCTTTCCTTTCCTCTCTTCCTATCACATCTAACATGTACACAAACAAATTTTATATCATCAGAATCATCATTCATTAAAAAAAAAAAAAACAAGACTGATAAAAATCGAATTCCTCATACAGTAAATTAGTGATCTGAGACATATTCAGAGGTGTGTTATAAGAACTCGTGAAATATTCAAATGGTCTGCTACTGAATGACTCAGGGACTCTTTTTTCCAGTGTGCGCGAACTACTTTACGAGAGGTGAGCAGCTTTGAGTCTCATAGCAGATACTTCTGCAATGATAGGTTCATCAAGATGCGGTGGGGTAAACAGTTACTTTCCTCGCTGTCTTTGCATCCCAAACTCAAGACCAGAATCAGACTAGGTAGATAGCTAGATAGACATATACGAAAGCAATTAATCTGCCAAGGGTTGAAAATCAGGCACAGCCCCCTCTTGCATTCTTCCTTCCTCTTGCTCATCTTTTGTTACTGTTACTCAAACATTTTCCAGCGTACTATAAGTATTAATTTAAGGGCAATACAACATTACAAGGTAGTATAACAGCATACATTAACAGTACCTGATCACAAAATTAAGAATAAGTATATTGAGGAAAGTACAAGGAGGAAAGGTGATCACGCGAGTTTGTGAATTGAGGAACGAAATAAAGACATTTCTTCAGGACTCCGATAGTGTCAACAAACAACATTTTCTTGATTTCAAATTACTTGCTCAAGTGGCATATCTCTGTATTTTAAATAATTTCAACCTGTCACTTCAGGGTCAAAATATTATGATCTTTGTTGAGGATAAGATATCAGCATTACTCAAGAAGACCGAACTGTAGTGCAGACGACTGGATCGCCGAGATTTCGATTCATTTCCAACACTGGATGATTTTCTTGCCTCATCGGAAGAAGAAATCAATGATGAATTCTTGGGAACATTTAAAAAACACATACAAATGCTGCAACAAAATTTGAAGGAATACTTTCCAGAGCTTAACGCAACCAAAGAATGGATTAGGAATCCATTTGCAGCTATCTCTCAAATTGATAGTTTCGACCTTCCACCTTGTGAGTGTGATATGCTCGTCGACTTAGCTACTGACAGAGGTCTGAAGGTATGTTTCAATGTAAAATCTCTTCAGAATTTCTAGGTCCATCTTCGAGCTGAATATCCGACAGAGCTATGAAACAATTGTTACCATTTCCGACCACCTTTAACTGTGAATTTGGTTTTTCAAATTTGGCTGAAATAAAGAGCAAAAAACAAGAAACCGACTGAATGTGGAAGCTGACCTACGCCTCAAGATGTCTGCAACTAAACCGGATATAGATACCTTGGTCAGATTTTAAACAATATCATCACTCACAATGATGTTATTAAAATAGTTATCTGTACCTACAAGTATTTGATGTGATTAAAGTAGTTATTGTTCAAAGCAAAATTTTTTTTACAAATAAATATTTTCTTGTAAAATTTAAGGAGGTTGACCTGGTACTTCCTAGTCAGTTATCTACATATTCTGAATTATTTTAATCAACTCTGAAGAAAAAATACATTTTGCAGATACGCAAGTAGATTATGCATCTAAATTACGTAAATTTATTATCAACTGTTTTCGTTTTAAGTTTGAATTATTGAATAAAACACGTAAATAAGCCGACTTATAGTCACTAAAATACCTTGTAGCGGTATGGCAGCTTGTGTACCCTGACAATCCCCAGAGCTATGACAGTGGGAGATTTACTCCTGGTAGGTTCAACCAAGCTGGACTGGTCTGCGTGGGTAGGGGTCAGACAAAAGCTGGTACTCTGGTCCTCCAGGTTGGGGGTTTTAGCCCAGGGCCAACACCCCTGTCTATGTAAAAAATCGCACGTTACGGAAACAACAATAAATGGAAAAACTTTGCTGCAGGACGGACATCCGGAGTCTCAGGCTTGTATGACTGACAGTGGTGAAAGCCGAAAGGAAGCCACTGGCATGAAAACGGATGCCCCGACCGCAAAGCACGAAATCAGAATTGGTTTTTGGAACGTCAGAACTATGAATGAGGCAGGAAAGCTGAGACAAATCACAGCAGAGATGAGGAACTACAAGATACATATCCTGGGAATAAGCGAGAGCAGATGGACAGGTAAGGCGAGAATAAAAACAGCTACAGGGGAAACAGTACTTTATTCTGGCAGAGAGGATGGTCAGCACAACGAAGGTGTAGCCATTATCCTGAAGAAAGGAATGGAAAGGTCTTTACTGGAATGGAAACCCATCAACAACAGACTGATAAGAGCAAGACTGAGAGGTAGGTTCACCAACACCACAATTATACAATGCTATGCACCAACAAACGACAGTGATGAAGAGATCAAGGACGAGTTCTATCAACAGGTACAAAAAGAAATGGAAACTACACCCAGGTACGATCTCATTATAGTAATGGTAGACCTAAATGCGAAAGTGGGAGCACACAATAATTATAACGAAAGAGTAATGGGGAAATGCGGCAGTGGAACAGCAAATGAGAATGAGGAAAAATTAATAAGCTTCTGCAGTATTAACAACCTGGTCATTGGAGGAACACTTTTTCCACACAAGGAAGTGCACAAGTTAACATGGGAATCACCAAACGGACGAGACAGAAACCAGACAGATCACATAATGATCAATGGCAGATGGAGACATGCGCTACAAGACGTGAAAGTAAGAAGAGGCGCAGATGTGTGAAGTGATCATCACCTAGTAGTAGCAATACTGAAAGTGAAACTCAGAGCTGCTGGACCAGTTGCAGTTAAACAGAAAAGATACAACATCACGAAAATGAAGGATCCCCTCACCAGAAAAGCTTTCGTGGTCGACGTAAAGAGAAGATATGAGATTATCAAAAGCCAGGAAAGAACAGAGACCGATGATGTTGACCAGAGATTCAACACCATCTCAACAATATACAAGGAAAGCAGCAAGTCATGCTTGGGATTCCAGGAAAGAAAGAGCCAAGACTGGATAACACCAGATACGCTAAACACCATAGCGAAGAGAAAGGAAATGAAAAGAAAGAAAACAGAAGCTAAGTCTCCCAGGTTAAAGGCAATATATAGTGAACAGTACAGTCAGCTGGACAAGGAAGTTAAACGTCAAACCCGTGCTAACAAAAGGACATTTCTGGATGACCTTGCAAGACAGGCAGAAGAGGCAGCACTGAGAAATGAACAAAGCACAGTATACAAAATAACTAAAATCATCAGTGGAAAACGAGGTGCAATCAATATTACACTAGTAAGAGATAAGCACGGAAATCTCATCACGACAGTAGAGGGACAGGAAACAAGATGGGCAGAGCATTTCAGAGAAACTCTGAATAAGGAACCACCAGAGACACAACTGAATGTTCCTGAGGCTGAAAATGATCTAGATGTTAATACAGACATCCCACGAAAAGAAGAAATCATCACAGCAATCAAAGGGTTAAAGAATGGAAAAGCTCCTGCTCATGATAACTTAAATGCAGAGCTATTTCTTCTTCTTCCTCGTTCACCCTGAAAAGGACGGTGGTTGTGTTGTGTCTGTTTACGCCGTAGCTGTGATATCTGCACCTTTCGGTCGACACATCCGACTTCAGCATGGCATTTTTTGGGACCGGGTTTGCCTTCCCTCTTCGATCCGTACTCGCTCAGCCAGACTGCACTGCTGCAAACTGTTTCCAGGACCACCACGTGGAGGTGGAATACGGTCTTGGTCAGCTCTGGTTCGCTGACCCTGATGCAAGCAGTCAAGCTATGGGTCGCTGACTGCATTCTCTATTGCTGCATCTTTTGGTATTTAAGACAGACCAAGAGCTAGCAGCAGAACTATTAGAACCACTATTTGCACAAGTCTGGAAAACAGGGACAACACCAACAGAGTGGAGAAAAGGAATAATTGTCAAATTGCCCAAGAATGGAGATCTTGCAGACTGCAATAATTGGAGAGGAATAACTCTTCTCTCAGTTCCCAGCAAAATACTAGGCAGGAAAATTATACAGAGAATCTCAAAAGCAGTAGACCACAAACTGAGGAAAGAACAAGCAGGATTTAGAAAGAACAGAAGATGTGTAGATCATATATTTACCCTCAGGAACATTATAGAGCAGTGCTCAGAATGGCAAAGACAGCTGTACATTAATTTCATTGATTTTGAAAAGGCTTTTGACAGTATACATAGGGACAGTTTATGGGAAAATACTGAGGGCTTATGAAATTCCAAGCTGCATAGTGTCAATCATGAAAAGCCTTTATGCCAACTTTACGTGTAGCATTGGGCAGAGCAACCTAACCTTTGAAGTGAAGACAGGAGTACGACAGGGATGCCCCTTATCAACCACTGGGTGATGCGCCAGACAACAGAGGGCAGTCCAAGAGGAATAAGATGGACTACATTTTCTACATTGGAAGATCTGGAATATGCAGATGACATTGCACTGCTAGCACATTCACATCAACACATCCAAGAAAAAACGGATAGACTCAATAAGTATAGCCAGCAGGTGGGCTTGAACATCAACCTAAAGAAGACAGAGGTCATGATGCTCAATGTGAGCAACCCTGAGCCCATATCAGTAAGGAGTCAGCAACTGGAACAGACAGATGCCTTCACATACCTAGGATGCATAGTAACACCAGACGGCGGAGCAAGCAAAGACATCAACGACAGAATGAACAAAGCAAGAACAGCCTTTTTTAGTCTAAACAACATCTGGAAGTCCTCTCAGTACAGCACATGCACAAAATTAGGATTATATCAGAGCTGTGTGCTATCTGTGCTTCTCTATGGCGCGGAGAGCTGGAGAGTTACAGATAAGGAAATGTCGAAATTGTCCTCTTTTCACACAACATGCCTAAGAAAAATTCTCCGAATCTTTTGGCCGAATACCATCACCAACCAAGATCTGCTTACTCGGAGCAAGCAAGAGGACATGCACACCATCATAGCTGGCAGACGCTGGAGCTGGGTTGGTCATGTCCTCAGAAGAGACCCCGATGCCATCACAAGAACAGCTATGCTATGGACCCCTGAAGGAAAACGAAAGAGAGGCCAACCAAAAACAACTTGGCAGAGGACTGTGGAGGCTGAGATGCAAAGAATGAACCAGAGTTGGGGCACTGTACAAAGGATGGCCACCAACCGAGCAAAGTGGAATCAATTTGTTGTTGCCCTACAAGACGCCACCAGGCGTAATGGCCACTGACTGCTTTGACGGTCGGCGGCTAAGGATCAAAGAAGAAGAAGAATAGTCACTAAAGTGCCAACTTTATTTTGTAAAAATTATAATTAAATTTTTTTTAATTAAAGACGTCAAATATCTCAGTAAATAGAAAACTCACTTCAATATACGTGTTCAAAAAATAATTTTACCGAATAATTCATTTATAAATTATATTCTTTGGCCACTTGAACTGAGTTACAACGTCACACAAGTTCAGATTATGTTTCTTAATAGTTGGTACCAACTGGCATTGATAAATGCATAACCCACAAAAATGACATGTGTCCACTTTGACAAAACTAAATGCTAAATATGTGACAGTACACTCGAATAGTTTGTTGTGATGTCATCGAAAATTATTTATTACAAAAAAAATAACTTACAGTAAAAAAATCAATTTTTTTTCTTCAAATAAATAACTAATCGCATTCTAAAGAAATAAAATATATATTTGACAAATTATCTTTTCTGCAAAGGGATGATATCTGCATATTTAGTGGTCAAGGCAATCTGCTTGCCTATCATTTTCGCATACCGGCTTAACTCCCTGAAATTGGTGGTCCTTGTATGTTTTGACCATCCTCCAAGTGGTACGCGAATGCCATAACTTTGAGAAACTGTTCTAGGAGAACCTCCAGGATTTGGCACCTGGAATGTTCGGACATTAAACGAACAAGGGAAAGCGGCACAAGCAGCAGCAGAAATGAGGGAATATAAATCGAGGTTCTGGGACTGTGTGAAACAAAGTGGAATGGGGTAGACAAGAAGAAACTCATCAGAGGTGAATTGGTGCTGTCCTCAGGACATGAAGACAAAAGTTCACACCACAGTGAAGGGGTAGCTCTTGTTACACTAGACAACAAATTTTGACTTTTTGTGTGTATCTGAGATTAAACCAAGTTACCTTAAGTTGTTTGGGCTGCTGAATATGAAAATGGCCGTTAAAACACCAGATTAGCTCTAGTTTTTTAAATATCTGTAAAACAAGTTTTACACATTTGCATATACATACCATATGATAATAATGCTCATAGCGGAAATGATTCACAGTGACGCCTTTTTGCCTGTCGCTTGTAATGAGTTTCTGGAGCATCTATCACAAGGTTCCAACAATAGTCTGCTAGCATTGCTGCATTCTATTTCCTTTGGTACCTTTTTCGATGGTAGTAATGTCCTGATGAAATCGTTCCCCATGCTCGTCACTGACAGCACCGCACAGCACCGCAGTTAGCAGGGAAGAAATCCAGATGAGAGTGTAAAAAGTGTAATTTCAAAGACATGTTGCACCCTAGTCTCTCGTAGCGCTGCAAGAGGGTTTCTACAAGCTCCTGGTAATTGTCAGCTTTATTGTTTCCTAGAAAGTTTGTGGCCACGTGCTGGAAAGCATTCCAAGCTAACTTTTCATCACCTGTGAGGATATCATCAAAACGCTGATCTCTGAAGAGCTGACGTATTTGTGAACCAACAAATACACCTTCCTTGATTTTGGCCTCACTAAGTCTGGGAAATTTATCAGAAGGTATAAAAATCCTGCCCCATTTCGATCCATGACCTTTACAAAATTTGTCATTAGTCCAAGTTTGATGTGGAGAGGAGTGACCAAGATATTGTGGTAAAATGTTATCATTATGGAGCAGCACAGCTTTTAAGCTCAACTTGGACGAATCAATGAACAGCCTCCAATCGTCGTCTTTGTAGTTGATGTGCTCTGCTGCCATCAGACCCAGTATACCAACGCAAGCAATGATGTTATCTGTTATTTTGAAATATGGAAGCAGACCTTTTTGCCGAGCACAAAACACAGACACATGCACATTCTCTTCTAGAAGATTCCATTGTGAGGCACTGGCCGCATAGCAGAGGGAATATTCGGATAGGCCACAGGCCGCTTTTTCTTCTTAGAAATAGCATGTCCAATTGGAGGAGTCATGCAAAAGTAACAAACACTAAGATGGTTTGTCGGTTCCCTCCACACCATTGGAACTGCAAAACGCATCGATCGTCCTTTTCGGTTCAACCAGCAGCACCGATTCGTTGCACAGGATTGACAACATATATGTGGGGCCCAATACCGGTCCTGGTCACCGATCTCACACCCAAAATAAAGGCTGTAAGCTTTCTTTAACCCCCCCCCCCCCCCCCCCCACACACACACATCTTGAAAACTAGAGCTAATTCGCGATTTTTAAGTTCATATTCGTGATCAGCATGTCCAAATTAGTTAAAAATAGCTACTTGTGTCTCAGATACATTTTGGCTGTTGTCCAGTGTAATCTAAAGAAGCACAGAAAGCACTCATTGAATGGGAAGCCGTTGGACCCAGAATAATAACAGCTACTTTTAAAATAGCTAAAAAGGAAATAAATGTAAATGTCATCCAATGTGACAGTGAGGCTTGTTACCCTGGCATTATACGTGCCAGTGAGATAGGTCATTCATTTTTAGTAGACCAATCAAAATCATTGATGGTGACAAGGGCCCAAAACACCTGTCGGGCTAAGAGGTTAATATTATCATTAGGGCAGTTCCATCTAGACGACCTCGGGGAAGGTTGTGTTTTCTACTTGTAAGCTGAAGAGAAGTCATGTTTGAGCTGTCTCAACTTTCGTGGAACCACAAAGACAAGTTTTAAGTTGAAGTTCTTAAAGTACGAGGTGTGTTCAAATGAATCCCGTCCCAGTGGCTTTATAACAAATATATGTAAGGTACATCAGCAGGAGTAGTAGAATTAAATACAGCAATTGTTATAAAGCAAGTACCCACTGGGGTTCTTTAGAAATAGTCACCATAGGCATTCAGCCACGCATCCCACTGCTTGGGTAGACGGCGCATGCCGTCCGAAAAAAACGACTTTGGTTGCTTATTGAACCATTTGGTCATCGAGGCCCTGACGTCTGCATCGGAGTCGAATCGTTGTCCCTTTAGAGATTCTTTTTAAGGGTCCGAACAAATAAAAGTCACATGGTGACAGATCGGGGCTGTAGGCTGGGTGTGACAGAACTTCCCACCTTTTCCTTGCTAATGCTTCCTGCACAATGTTCGCAACATGTGGACGAGCATTGTCGTGCAACAGAATCACACCACGCGAAAGCATGCCGGGTCGTTTATTCTTGATGGCTGTATGCAGGTTGTCTAGTGTGTCTTTGTAGCGGATGGCATTGATGTTCATGCCAGGCTCTTTAAAGTCTACCAATAGAAGCCCTTCATGGTCAAAAAATGCGGTCAGCATAACCTTACCGGCGGAAATCTGTGACTTGAATTTTTTGGGTTTTGGTGATCCGGGATGTTTGCATGCTCGCTGATTTGCTGCACGGCTCAAAGTGGTGGCACCACGACTCATCGCCTGCCACTATGCGCAACAGAAATGCATCACCGTCCTTTTCGTAACGCAGCAGGTGGTTCAAACTCCACCCCATGCGTTCTTCCTTATGGTGATCGGTCAGCATCCGTGAGACACATTGTGAACACACCTTTTGATACTTCAGTTTCTTCCTAACCACCATTTGAACTGTCCCAAGAGACACAGCGAATTCCTCTGCTAGCGAACATAAGCTCCGACGACAGTCAACCCGTATTGCTGCATCAATCTCGGCAATGGCTTCTTCTGTCACAACAATATGCACCTGGCCTGGCCGCGGAAGATCTTTCGTTAACTGACGTCCTTCTCGAAACATTCGTGCCCAGTATTTCCCTGTAGTCTTAGACACACTTTTGTCACCATACACTGCTTTCATTCGGCGATGAACTGGTGACATCCTTCGGAAATAGTAACTTTAATTATTGTAGATAAAAGACGCCACTACATGTACTGAAGAGTTGAAGAAACAAAGGGAAACAAAGGACAAGGTGACCTAGATCGTGAGTTGCACGAGATTCCTAGGTACTCACACAACTTAGAAGGAAGAAAAGTAAATACGGAGACCTTCAGTAAACTACAATCACAACAAAGAATATTGATTTGTTTTCCAGCTGCATTTGTTTATTTATGTACTTTGTAAATAAACCTTGTTATATGACTCAGCCGAGTTATGCAGATTGGTCGAATGATTTGAATGGGAAAAATTACAACACAGAAGTACACCACTATAGCACCTTATCACCATCAATCCGAGAGAAGAACGAACCTGCTACATTCCACAAGAATCTACATCTCTAGCGGGAAGCTAGTAATAACACTTGATGGACATTTATTGAGAAAGAAGATATAAAAAGTAGAATTAGAGAACACGGTCACATATTATAATTTGGTACCGTGACCAACTTAGCCCAACAACAAGCCCAACAAATAGCACAAAGGCAACATCAACAACCATTGAACTGATGTATACAAAGAATTGGTAGAGAGCCCAAGTTCGAACCACATCCTGATAACGAATCCTTGGAAATTGGCCATTCTCGTCAACAGTGGAGAAGGAATGACAGTCATAAACATCACTACAACCACAGACAGGACCACCAACAGTACGAGTATATAAATATTGATTATACACCACCACCCAGACCACAACAGATTTATAATGTATCCCAGATACAATGTTACAATTGTGGTAAGCCAAATCACATTGCCAGGGCATGTCGAGCAAGACCCAACCGCAACAAAATAAATAGTGTCCCCAAGCACTGGGATAGCCTCAACAACAGAACAAGACGTATAGCAGTGAGAAATTTCATAGGCGAAATCAGAAAAGGAATAACGTGGCAGATAAACAATGTGACGACAAGAAATGAAAAACACTGTAGAATCACATTAGACAACGGGCAAAAAGTACACATATGTCCAATATGGTTTAGAAAGAGAACCAACAGTGAGCAAAGTGAGAATGTCAAACGACCACTTCGACATCTACGAACTGTAAATATCGTACAGCTGAAAGTAGATACAGCAACACAAACAGAGAATAGAGCTACAGTTTCAGTACACAACAGAGACACAATTATCAAGACGAAGAAAGGAAATAGCAATGCAATGTCAAGAAGAAACAAAGAAGCAAGAACTTATCACAGAAATACCATGAGAGTCTACCAGCACTACACAGAAACAACACATCGGTGTTCGCAACATTATTCACATGATCACAACCATCATTCCCTACCCCCTCATCTGCCCCCAACATACTCCCTGCGCGACCCCCGTCGAAACCCCAGTGATTATGTGAAGCGGACATTTGATGACAGAAGACATACCATGGAACCCAGAGGACAAGATCACCAGATAGCCCATCGAAATGCCAATCATAGCATACAGTCAACAATACCGAAACAAGTATACTACACATATGACCAGCCGCAAAACCCCCCGAATACCAATGTTCAGCTACAAATAGAAGCAGAATCAGACTCTGAATCTGTGTATCACACTACTGATACAGAGAACGATATAGTACTTTCACCACCATGACAAGAAGAGCCAGATATTGATACTTTAAGCGCACCTAGCACATCAGACAGTACAGATGGCGAACTCCAAATCGACATCAGGTCGACAGCCAAAAGACCATATACATCATCATCGGATGATTCACCACGTATCGTAAAGTACAGCAGACTCCCGCAGGAGCACGTCCGTTATAAAGTCATGAGAAAGCAACGCCAGACGAAAACGAACAAGTCAAAAGGAACTCTACAACCCATTCCTCTGTCACAGTCTATTACTGTTACGACATGTTAACTATGTCGTCTGCTATAGTTGGCAGTGCGCATTTAATGTTGGAGAGATTTTGAATATAGAAGGATTTTATACTTCATGGTTTAGTGAACACAAGTCGCACGGTCTGATTGTGACGTGTGAGCGTTGATATGGTCACGCTTGGTGACGAATGTAATTTACCCTTTTTATCTTGACCGTCAAGCCATGAAGACGCGTTTTATTTCCTTCCAGTGTTAGGCTTCATATTGCCAAATTTATATTGAGATACGGACATTGGGTCAGTCCATGTTATGATAATGAATTGATGGAATGAATGGTTTATGAATAACCATCTTATGGAAGGATTGTTCGCTCATGTATGAGCTATATTCGTCAAACTATTGGGTCTCATTTCTGGTGGTCTACATAGTTAGCCACGCATGTATACAGCCCATAATGTTCTGATGACAACTAATTAACACAACCTAAATATTGACCCTCAATTTGAATAATTGTCAAACGAGTGAACCACCCTTATCAATTACATCCTCTATGCGAGCAACGTGTAACACAGCTACCATTTCATTGCCTACGCAAGCTTACGATAGCAGACTCTCGAAGCGAGCAATAGCGCTTTTAGAAATCGCTAAACTACTATAAGTTAGCGAAGGCGTTCCCTCTTCATAACGCCCAACTGATATGATACTTCCCTCATCATAAGTATCCAACGTAGCACGTACTCTTCTCTACATAGTACGCGACAGTGTTTACTAATATTACTGTTTCCTTTCAGGTACACAGAACAAGAGTTACTCAAGCACGTCTCTCGAACTAAGATGACCTTTCAAGCTCACGCAGGCATGCTAAAACTTTATCGCATACCAAACATTTTTTTTTCTCACACCAGTAGATTTATAGGTCAGTTTCGACCAGCCCATTAACATTCTTTCAAACCCCACTGTGCTGTAACCGAGATTTTCACCATGCTGATGTGCCTGAGTAGAACCATTTGATACATCGCGGTATAATGCTGTAGTGCAAAGTGACGATAAAACCCCAGCACTAGAGACTAGAACTTTGTAAACATTTTACTATTGTAGCACAGAACCCCGTGCATCCAAACAGAACATTACTTAAGATTGACTACTTGATGAATAACATTACATTGTTTACAAGCATTTATGGCGGAATGCCAATTGAAGGACTGTTGCGTACTTTTACATAGATGGCAGTCTTAGGTCCTGCCTGTGTTAAAAGGTTACGCACCATTCTTATGATAGGAATATTATTTGTGCGTATGATTTATCACGCACGTGTGTGCACTATGTAGTGTATGAGAGACTCTTAGCGCACGGGTTTCTAAGATCTACAGGATGACGTCAGAGAGTGATGTTGAAGGGTCAAGCCGGACTGATCGTCCGTAATATACTGCTCAAAAAAAGTTAAAGGCCACTTTCAATTTTTAGGTTATTTCAACTAAGCTGTTTTTTTTTTAAACCAGAACACTCAGTCAAAAAAGTTTTGCTACATTTTGTTACATGCTTAAACAATGTTTGTTAATCTGACAATAAATCAAATCTGTGTTACGTGTGTGTACCTCCAAGGTCAATCAAATGTACGTGGTGGAAAGGGAAATAATGCATGTTTGAAAATGCTTCCTATGGCAAAGCCTGTTGATAAAATTGCTGAAATTTGCTTTTCACGTGCAAGTCGTGACTATAGTGAACACATGTCACCCAGAAGTTGCTAGGAGATTAGGAGTTGCCCACTCTGTCATACAAACTCTGCGTGATCGTTATAATGCAACCGACAGTGTCGCAGAACAACGCAAGTCAGGACGTCCAAGGTCTACCACAAGATGGCAAGACACATTTGTTGTTGTATTGGCTCTCAGACAAAGAACAATCACAACATACCCATTGCCCGTTCCTTCCAAAAAGTGGGTGACATGTGTTCACTATAGTCACGACTTGCACGTGAAAAGCAAATTTCAGCAATTTTATCAACAGGCTTTGCCATAGGAAGCATTTTCAAACATGCATTATTTCCCTTTCCACCACGTACATTTGATTGACCTTGGAGGTACACACACGTAACACAGATTTGATTTATTGTCAGATTAACAAACATTGTTTAAGCATGCAACAAAATGCAGCAAAACTTTTTTGACCGAGTGTTCAGGTTTTAAAAAAAACAGCTTAGTTGAAATGACCTAAAAATTGAAAGTGGCCTTTAACTTTTTTTGAGCAGTATATATTGTATTGTGTCCCTGATGAATGGGAATTATTTCTATGGAGGACAACTGGTTTTCTTATCAGAAGCCAATGTCCAAGTATATGTAAGTCTTGCACCCAAGTGTTGATAAATAATCTTATTGATGATTTTAAGTGATGTCTCCACTCATTACTGGCATCTAGCTAGAGTCCTCATGGCAGGATTTCAAGAATGGATCAGATGAGCTGATAGCTTCACTTGTCAAACGTAGTGGTAATCCTACGAGAGGAAATATTATTTAATATATTGCAAAAATTGTATTACGAAGTGCCGATATCTCGGTCATGGCACGTATTGGAGAGGTTAGCCAAGGATAGTCGCTAACATGTATTTTATCTTGATGTAGAAACGTGTGGAGCTAATGTTTAATCAACTGTCTGAGCAGTCTATGGAAGAAGTTTATGTGAGCAAGACAGTATATTTTGGATGCCTTATCGAGTATTATAAAGATGTATATTAAGCCTGATGTCCTTGTAGAAGGTCAACGGCCGATGCCTTAGAAACTATCATAAAGACAGATTAATTGTATGAACTTTAGTTTAGCGAGGAAGAATACTGATAATGGAATTGACCGGAAGGACGTATATTGCCATTAGGAACATTACGCCAGATTTTCACCATCCTATTTTCTTATTGATTGTCCATGCATCAAACGTCTCGTCTACTATTTCATATCGTGTTTGTATCCGTGAATAAATACACTGAACTTTAAAGACAAGCCTTTGCTGAATACTTCAGTTGATCAAAGTTCTATTGACATACTTGAAGTTCATTTTAGAATTCACGTTATTGGCATGAACTGGCAGTTTCACCTACCATCGTCAATACATTCAATTCATTCAAACGTAAACCAACACAACAATATGGCGGCACAGTGTGTCTTGAATTACGCTGGATTCAACAAGGGAACGACCTCCTGTAGTTCTACAGTATACTGAGATACGTGGATTTTCAAACTGTATACGTACTCCGGATAACGGTTATCTCAAGGTCAAGGACTAAGTTGGACCTCATCTTTCAGTCCTCAGTGTCGAATACGAGCATTGTATTACTCTAGAAGAAGTATTGCGATTTCTCATACGTACACCTACGGAGACGAGGCATATTATTGTTTCTTGCGGGCGAGATAAGTATAAACGTAGTATCGTTGTTACACTGTATTGCGTTTAGCTGTGCCTCATCTTTTGATTATGTCCACATATTATTCATGTACGTTGCTTGTTCTATGTTTTATGTTTATTGTGGGAGGTTGGGTAGGAGAATTATGAAGGGAACATCCCAGGTTCATCTCAGGGCCTTCATAATTGTTCTGTAGATTTATTTGCAGACTTCCCATAGTGGAATGTTCCGGCAACTGTGTGTCGAAGGATTCTAGGTCCACTGTGTCTGGTGGTCTGTGACACCTATCTGTTTAGCTGTATTGTCAAGTTTTCATTGTAGTTTTCGTAGTTATTTTTATTCGTACCTTGGTTTTATGATGTATCTTGTTTGTAACATTCGTCCATTCTCACCTTACTATCGTTGAGTTTTTTACAAACCTATGTTTATACACTGTGTTGTCCATTGTCTTGTTTTATTGTCTATTGCAGTTATCATTGCACTTTCTGCAAAATTATTTCATATTTTTTCATTCTAACTTTCTTGATTTCTGCAAATGTTTTCATTTGTCATTAACTATCTTGTCTTGTCACTATTGTCGTAACTGTCTATTGCTTTTGTCTTATCATAACATTACATTACATAACTTATTGTATTGATTAATAATATAATTGATAATTATATATGAATTGCTTACCATTCTTGGACAGGAACGAGTATCACTCATTATAGTGATAAGGAAAATTAATCTACAGTAATTAATTTTCATTTAAGAAGGAAAGAGTATAGTGACTACTTATTAATCATAATGTATTCACTAGATTATTTTATTAAACAAGCTAAAGCCTTTCAGATGACTCCTGAAGAGGAAAAAGCATTCGCACTTTCAGAATATGAAAAGGCTCAGAAATTAGAAACTCTAAGACTAGAAAATGTAAAATTTGAGGCAGAACAGAAAAGATTGGAGGCTGAAGAAATTGAGAAAAAAAATGAAATTAGCCGCTGAATTAGAGGAAAAACGATTTCAGCGTGAAATAGAACAGAAAAGATTGGAGGCTGAACAAAACGAAAAAAGACTTCGTTTGGAGGCAGCAGAAAACGAAAAAAGACTTCGTTTGGAGGCTGCAGAAAACGAGAGAAAAGCTGCTGAAAAAGAAAGGCAACTCAGAATTGAAATGGAATGTAAGCAAAAGGAAATGGAAGAGAGGAGATTGATAGCTGAAGAAAATACAAGAAAATATCAGCTTCAGGTTCAACATGAACAAAAAATTAAGGAGATGGAATTTGAACAATTTAAATTAGCTCATGAAGCTAATTCTCAGAAAACTCATGAAAGCCAATCTTCATCTAGACATGATAATTTTAAGGAAGTTCACCTAAAATTACCCAAATTTAATCCACCATCAGACGACGTAATATTCTTTCTAGACAGATTTGAGGCCACTTGTAGGTCTTATAACGTGGATAAAACACTATATTGTACATATTTATCCAGATTACTTACAGGGGATGCTATGGCGGTATATCATACAACTAGTGCTAATGAAAAAAATGATTATGACGCTCTTAGAGCCGCTCTTCTTAGGAAATATCAAATGACTGAAGATCAATACAGATTGCTTTTTAAGACTATGTTACCACAGTCAGGAAAGAACTTCAGTGACTTTCTTTCCCAAATACGGCTAACCTTGGAAAGATGGATCGAATTGTCCAAGGTAGAAAAGTCTTATGACGGTCTTTTCGATTTATTGCTGCGCGATAAAGTTTTATCGTCAGTAAATCCTGCATTTCTTTCATTTTTGCATGAGCGTAAACCTTCTTCAAAAAAAGAATTAGAAGAAAATTGTAAAAATGTCTGCACCGCTCACCCAAACATGGATATTAGTAATGCACAGATCAAAAATGAGTTACCAGTTGCTTTCGCTATGCAACAGAAGAACGTTTCACGCCATCGTTCGATGAGTAACGATAGATACTTTAATAAGGGAAGTAATGACAATTTCAACTTTGGTAATTTTTATAAGGGGAAACAATACCAGCAATCTGCTCCATTTAATGTTTCTTGGGGCCAATCTCATAGATCACGAGATTTTGGTAACAATAATTTCAGATATAATCAAGGAAACAATAATAAACAAAATTGGCGATCACAATCACAAAATCCTCAAAATAGACAGGGTTCTTGGAATAGATCATTTGGCCAAATTCACAACAGTGAGGACAATAATTGGCGTACTCATCCAGATTTCAACTCAGGCAGAAATAGTAATTATAGCAATTTTAATGCCAATAGTCAGAATCGATCGCGATGAAGAGATAGATCTTCAAGCAATTCACGTCGACATGCTAATGTTGCTTCAAGAGATACACAGACTAAAAATGAACAAGATAAAGATGCTAATACGCATAATGCCATGTCGATGTGAATTGCTTGAAGATCTATCTCTTCGGAATGAATGCATGTCGCAAAGGTTGTAACGAATTAGCAGCAGTGTCGTAATGAACAATGGAATCATTTTCAATGTTAGATTCCAGAACCTTAGAATTACATAGTATGTTAGCAGTATGTGCCTATGAAACAAATCTAGGTATAGTCGTAAATGCACAGGCATCATGTATATGTTGCTCTTCCCAATCAGCTATTTGCTGTGGGGTACACTCTTTTATACCGTGTATTCGACCTAGTATGACATCGCTAATTGGATTTTGAAGCAGGCAAAGGCGATCACGACGCTGCGATGCGGACATATTTTGCCTAGTCTACCTGCAGTCTGCACGGCCACTTCTGCATCAGTACACCAGGGACAGGGTTGTCTTAAATTTAATAAAGGATATGTAAATTCCATTCCATGCTCTATTTTATTTGATTCAGGTTGTAGCACAGTCGGTGTCCGGACTTCGCTGATCGACCCATCGTGCGCTACAGGCAATGTTGTGAAATATGTCACCTTTGGAGGCACTGTGGAAACCTTTCCCACAGCTATATTTAATTTACATACACCATTTTTTTCAGGGAAAATTCATGCATGCCTGCTTCAAAATCCAATTAGCGATGTCATACTAGGTCGAATACACGGTATAAAAGAGTGTACCCCACAGCAAATAGCTGATTGGGAAGAGCAACATATACATGATGCCCGTGCATTTACGACTATACCTAGATTTGTTTCATAGGCACATACTGCTAACATACTATGTAATTCTAAGGTTCTGGAATCTAACATTGAAAATGATTCCATTGTTCATTACGCCACTGCTCATATACCTTCCCTCGGCAGAATAATAAGGCCAATTCTGAAAACAAATCCTTGCGACTTGATCAGCAGGCAACTGATCGTAAGAAAAATGTTAAGTTTGAAAAAAAGGGAAAGTATGTCCCTAATAAAAATAAGAGTTGCAACTCAAATGGGAAAATTAAAACCAATAAGGTTGTCAACAAAGTTGTCACTTTGCCGAGCACTCAGGTGTCTACGACATGCGGTACACCTACACCTTTGCCTAGTAGAAGTAGTCATAATCAAGTACAAAATTATGATACATCTAATAACAAGAATTATTTTACAGGCAAAAGTAATAAATATTATAATGTACCTCAACGGACTAAGGTTAATCATAAACCTTATTTACATTCTGGTAACTACGGTACCACATATATTGGTAAGGGTGCACATTCTTGCACCATCCTTGTGCAAAATCTGCCACAACGAACTTCTTGGCAGGCACTTGGAAATTTTTTCAACTACACGGCGGACGTTAAGTTCGTACATGTTGCTGTCATTTTTGACGGAGTCATCTGTCAAGTTATTTGCTTATGTTTTATCATAAGAATAATTGTGTCTTTACCTGCGATGTCAGGTTGATTAGGGGTTGTCTTCCCTTGTTTATTCATTCATTGTGTTTGACCTTTAGGGTCAAAGGTAGACAGTTCGGGCAGGTTTTTTTTAAGCGGGAGTTGAGTTAGACTTCCGGCAAGCCGTGAAGTGTCCTGGTTTCTGAAGGGACGAGGGTCCATTGTGTTTTTTCGGGAAAATCTTCGAAGTGACTGCGATGGCAGTTTTCCCTAGTGAATCTCTGTGCGTTGGAATGACAGCAGAGTTCCTTATTATGTTCTGTGGATTCGGTTACAGGTAATACCGACTTTTTCCATTACTATGCTTTCGGTGGCAGAACATGTTAGAAGATTGCCTAGTCTGTGAACTGCAGCTCACCGATCATCCATTTCAGAACTTATATGTTGTGCTCAAGGTAGCCATCCAAGACTATTAGTCTTCATACCATCCAGAAATCCAGTGACGAAGATATATTGTGGGAGCCGCAGATTGGCGGCATATTTATGTTTACAATAAGCATTACTGCAGGGTTGATGGTAACCTGCTTATCAGAAGTACACAGCCGACGTCAGAACGAGGACTGTGTTTTCGGCTAATGTACTACAGCCTAATACAGTGCAATTGGCGGGGAATGCCAAGTTGCACCTATGTGTCAAAGTGATTAAGGTATCTGACGCGTTTAGTCAGTGATACCAGGGCGACGCCACGAACTGTCATTATTGAAGAACATTGTATTGACCATGCACGAATATTCAAATGTTTACCAGCTTGTTGAATGCCTAATGTATACCTATCGATTTCCGGTCAGCATGACCTTGTTACACTGACTGTCCCTGTTGATACCATGTGTGTTCTCGTCAATAAATGTTTTGAAACGTGCCTGCAGTGTCCAAGCATCCTTGACTACTGCATGTGAGTGTATGGGTTGCAGGGTCTACATATATACGAGCCTAAACACATTCGCGCCTTCATTCGCACCCACACTCAGTTCATCATATGCTCGCACTACACACCTAACAACATGTATACTGTCTTGGGCCAGTGATCACCTCAACAAGAGAAAAAGACAGTTACATTTCGTCTATTGCCACATACCAATAACAGGTATGGTGACGCCGTGGTTACATTTCGAACCAATAAAGATGCTCGCATGGTTATCGAGCGGGACAATGGTGTGTATTTTCACCACCATTCTCTCCAATTACAATTGGTTCCTGATTCTGCGTCACGCAGATATTAACCTACTGATATTGGTGTTGATATCACATTCTTTGATGACTCAGCCTATGCAGTCATCATCTCTTTTCTTTCCTAATCATTGTTTCTTTTCTTTTCTATAGATCATTTCTTTCTCGACACCACGTGGTCTATTCCAATGGAATTTTATGCCATTTGAATTAGTAAACGCACCTGCTACCTTTGTATGCATGATGCGTCGCGTACTTTCTCATCGTCCCGATGTCATTACTTACATTGATGACATCTGTCTCTTTAGCGACTCATGGGATGAGCATATTCAGGGATTAAATGCTTTACTGTCTACGTTACGTGATTATACTTTAACAGCGAAGCCATCGAAGGCATTTGTCGGTTTTCACGACATCTCCTTTCTGGGTCACTGTATTGGTCATGGCATGCTGTATACAGAGGACAGTAATGTCTCTAAAATTTTAAACATCACAGCACCTAAGACAAAAAAACAAGTTAGATCTCTTTTAGGACTAATACAGTTCTATGCTAAGTTTATCCCTCATTTGTCAACTATAACTGCTCCTTTTTCTTCTTTGTTGAGAAAAGGGACAGCTAACGTAATTCAGTGGTCTAACGAGCATCAAATCGCGTTAGATGAAATTAAAAGATTTTTTTCACAAGCTCCAGTTTTAAGGTTGCCTAACAAAAACCTTATTTTTATTCTTCGTAGTGACGCGTCATCATATGGAATCGCCGGTGTTTTGATGCAAGAATATTCAGGCACCTTGCACCCCGTGATGTACGTGTCGAGAAAATTGACGACCACCGAACAGAAATATTCAGTTCTGGACAGGGAACTTCTTGCCTTAGTTTGGTCGATTACAAAACTGGAACGATACCTATTAGGCTCACATTGTATTGTCGAAAGTGACCAAAAGGCTCTCACAGCTCTTAATACGAAAGACGTTAAATCTTCAAAGTCAACAAGGTACGCTATTGCCTTACAACCATACAGCTTTGAGATTCGTTCAATACCTGGAGTTAAAAACGTGTTTGCGAACTGTTTGTCACGCTGTCCAAGCGAACCTGTCGAACCAGAACAACTTCCAGAAATGTAAACGTCTCTACAGATAATCGTTCAAGTGGAATGTGATGATCATGGAACTATGTTATTTGCCTAAACTCTATACAGACTTCGTATGGATCAGAATTATTCGTACCGACATTACTATTAGGATATACTAATTGTTTGCTTTGAAACATGACTTTTTAGATCTTACCATTTTCTTGGTACGGGAACACTGTTGTCTGTTGTATACAGATATAGTCTATATTCATAATGAACATATTGGACTACGTAATGTGTTGAAAAAATATTTTTTCATCGTGCATGGAAAATAAATGAACAGATTCTCATATTTTATTAACGATTCTTAATATAACAGTAACACTTAGTAAGACTGTTAACAATTAAATAAATGAGTAATTAGTGATTGTTTTTAATTAAGAAATATATTGATTAGTTAGAATCAATTTAAGTTTCTCAAGTAGTGGTATAGTTCACATTCAATAACTTTAATAGTTTATATGTGTCTCCTCATACTTATATCTACCACTCACGGTACATGATCTTGATATTTATAGATGATTAGTTCACCTTAGTAATGTTAGAAACATTAAGTGTGTTGTTCTCTTAGCGTGTTGAATTATGCATTGTTTATTCACTTTTCGTGTTTTAATTTCATTTTTCGGTTTATAATTCACTTGTCATTTGTTACATATCATCGTTTTTCTTTTTTTTTTTTCATTTGAAATCATGTGTTAGTTTTGTTTTGTTTTCTTTTGGAAATTTAGTGGGATGTTTTACCATTCTTTTGGTTCTGATTTCCAACTTTCTTTGAATTTTTTTTCTTTGAATTTCACCACATCGTACCAAAGTAGGTCGATTGTGGATGTATGCTTTAATGCATGCTATGGTTTAGTTGTCTTGATTTCTATTTAATATTCATTTTCTTTTTATGGTATAATATTTTAACTATGAATTATTTTTATAGATGCCGATGTAGTTTGACTCCCCTCTCCGAATTACTTAAAAAAAAAAAGATTAATATAATTAACTTTTTTTTAAGGGGGAGTGATAAGGAAACTGTTGCGTACTTTTACATAGATGGCAGTCTTAGGTCCTGCCTGTGTTAAAAGGTTACGCACCATTCTTATGATAGGAATATTATTTGTGCGTATGATTTATCACGCACGTGTGTGCACTATGTAGTGTATGAGAGACTCTTAGCGCACGGGTTTCTAAGATCTACAGGATGACGTCAGAGAGTGATGTTGAAGGGTCAAGCCGGACTGATCGTCCGTAATATATTGTATTGTGTCCCTGATGAATGGGAATTATTTCTATGGAGGACAACTGGTTTTCTTATCAGAAGCCAATGTCCAAGTATATGTAAGTCTTGCACCCAAGTGTTGATAAATAATCTTATTGATGATTTTAAGTGATGTCTCCACTCATTACTGGCATCTAGCTGGAGTCCTCATGGCAGGATTTCAAGAATGGATCAGATGAGCTGATAGCTTCACTTGTCAAACGTAGTGGTAATCCTACGAGAGGAAATATTATTTAATATATTGCAAAAATTGTATTACGAAGTGCCGACATCTCGGTCATGGTACGTATTGGAGAGGTTAGCCAAGGATAGTCGCTAACATGTATTTTATCTTGATGTAGAAACGTGTGGAGCTAATGTTTAATCAACTGTCTGAGCAGTCTATGGAAGAAGTTTATGTGAGCAAGACAGTATATTTTGGATGCCTTATCGAGTATTATAAAGATGTATATTAAGCCCGATGTCCTTGTAGAAGGTCAACGGCCGATGCCTTAGAAACTATCATGGGACCTCAAGACGCAGCAATAGAGACCGCAGTCAGCGACTCATAGCTTGACTGCCTGCGTCAGGACCAGCAAACCAGAGCTGGTCAAGACCGTGCTCCACCTCCACGTGGTGGTCCTGGAAACAGTATGCAGCAATGCAGACTGGCTGAGCGAGCACGGTTCGCAATGGGAAGGCAAACCCGGTCCTAAAAAATGCCGTGCAGAAGTCGGATGTGTCGACCGAAAGGTGCAGATATCACAGCTACGTTGTAAACAGACACAACGCAACCACCGTCCTTTTCAGGGCGAACGAAGAAGAAGAAGAAGAAGAAGAAACTATCATAAAGACAGATTAATTGTATGAACTTTAGTTTAGCGAGGAAGAATATTGATAATGGAATTGACCGGAAGGACGTATATTGCCATTAGGAACATTACGCCAGATTTTCACCATCCTATTTTCTTATTGATCGTCCATGCATCAAACAACTCGTCTACTATTTCATATCGTGTTTGTATCCGTGAATAAATACATTGAACTTTAAAGACAAGCCTTTGCTGAATACTTCAGTTGATCAAAGTTCTATTGACATACTTGAAGTTCATTTTAGAATTTGCGTTATTGGCATGAACTGGCAGTTTCACCTACCATCGTCAATACATTCAATTCATTCAAACGTAAACCAACACAACAAGGACAGTTACTAAATGTCAACACGACACTAAGTAAATTGTGTTGAGCCCTATGAGAACTGATTTAATTATGTTCATTTTCATGATTGTTGTAAATAATATTTTTTTCCTTTCTCATATATGCAGACTTTTGACTTCTATGAGATTGTTAGGAGGACATCAACATTTTTATTTGTTTTTTGTTTGGTTGAACCATGTTTATTGATTGAACTCATAACAGAGCATTGTTCTGAGAAATAAGAGAGTTGTTCTGACAGACATCTGACTATAACTCAGACTGTAATGTGCATTCACAGCCACAGATCTGTCGGCACAGTAAGCAGCCAATAATGTCATCTATTTCCTTACCTCTCCCTCGGCATCCAGACTACCATCAGTCGAGTTTGATCGTTAGAATTGCTCTTTCTAGTTCTGTTGTTAACACTTTTGTCTTTACTGACATACACAGTCAAGAAAGAACATTGTAGTCGGGTTCATGATTGATTTTTTTTTTTTTTCTTTTTATTTTTAAACCAAGCAGTCCATATATGACAGGTGTATGTCATTTTAGTCAAAGAGTCTGTTATAAATTATTCACCTTCCATAATTAACTGTTAAGATTTTGTTGTACAGTTAATTTGTTTATATTGTATTGATTTTATGAAGGTATCCATTAATGTATATATACATGCACCATATATCTACGAGAGCTTCTGTGTAACGAACATGTTTGTATAGCGAATATGTAAGGTATTTTTTTTAGCAGAAGATTTTTTTTGGTGTTGTTAACATTCTATTCTTTTTGTTGGTTGAGTAATTTTTTTTTAGGGTCTTAGATTTTTTTTTGATAGAACGCAAATGTCTACCTACGGGATACATTTGTGTGCCCCGGGACCCATATGTGACAGTGAGGCTTGTTACCCTGGCATTATACGTGCCAGTGAGATAGGTCATACATTTTTAGTAGACCAATCAAAATCATTGATGGTGACAAGGTCCCACAACACCTGTCGGGCTAAGAGGTTAATATTATCATTAGGGCAGTTCCATCTAGACGACCTCGGGGAAGGTTGTGTTTTCTACTTGTAAGCTGAAGAGAAGTCATGTTTGAGCTGTCTCAACTTTCGTGGAACCACAAAGAAAAGTTTTAAGTTGAAGTTTTTAAAGTATTTCAGAAAGAAGCATACTGTGTGTAGACTTTAATAATATCGTTTTTTTTCACAACAGAATATAAGCGGTAGCTATATTTCTGTACAAGGAGAAAAGACTATGTTGAGTAGTAACACATGTAAGTACGATCTCAATGTGTATTTCAATCTCCAGATAGGATTTGATTTATGTTAAAGGAAGAAAACCAAGAAAACAGTCACAGATGTATATGAGGACTCATCATCTGAAGAAAATAGTAACTTTAATTATTGTAGATAAAAGACGCCACTACATGTACTGAAGAGTTGAAGAAACAAAGGGAAACAAAGGACAAGGTGACCTAGATCGTGAGTTGCACGAGATTCCTAGGTACTCACACAACTTAGAAGGAAAAAAAGTAAATACGGAGACCTTCAGTAAACTACAATCACAACAAAGAATACTGATTTGTTTTCCAGCTGCATTTGTTTATTTATGTACTTTGTAAATAAACCTTGTTATATGACTCAGCCGAGTTATGCAGATTGGTCGAATGATTTGAATGGGAAAAATTACAACAAAGTTAAAAGTACACCACTGTAGCACCTTATCACCATCAATCCGAGAGAAGAACGAACCTGCTACATTCCACAAGAATCTACATCTCTAGCGGGAAGCTAGTAATAACACTTGATGGACATTTATTGAGAAAGAAGATATAAAAAGTAGAATTAGAGAACCCGGTCACATATTATAATTTGGTACCGTGACCAACTCTCACGGTCACACCAATGTTATGCACCAACTAATGACAAAGAAGTCTGTGAAAGAAGCATTTTATACTAGACTGCAGGAAATTATGGAGAAAGTAAAAAGAAGAGACATCACAATTTTGATGGGTGACATGAATGCAAAGATAGGTACAGTCAACACCAGATTTGAAGAAGTCATGGGAAAACATACTCTATTTTTAAGTCATAGACTGGGTGATGCGCCAGACAACAGAGGGCAGTCCAAGAGGAATAAGATGGACTACGTTCTCTACATTGCAAGATCTGGAATATGCAGATGACATTGCACTACTAGCACATTCACATCAACACATCCAGGAAAAAACGGATAGACTTAATAAGTATAGCCAGCAGGTGGGCTTGAACATCAACCTAAAGAAGACAGAGGTCATGACGCTCAATGTGAGCAAACCTGAGCCCATATCAATAAGGAATCAGCAACTGGAACAGACAGATGCCTTCACATACCTAGGATGCATAGTAACACCAGACGGCGGAGCAAGCAAAGACATCAACAACAGAATGAACAAAGCAAGAACAGCCTTTTTTAGTCTAAACAACATCTGGAAGTCCTCTCAGTACAGCACAAGCACAAAATTAGGATTATATCAGAGCTGTGTGCTTTCTGTGCTTCTCTATGGCACGGAGAGTTGGAGAGTTACAGAGAAGGAAATGTCAAAATTGTCCTCTTTTCACACAACATGCCTAAGAAAAATTCTCCGAATCTTTTGGCCGAATACCATCACCAACCAAGATCTGCTTACTCGGAGCAAGCAAGAGGACATGCACACCATCATAGCTGGCAGACGCTGGAGCTGGGTTGGTCATGTCCTCAGAAGAGACCCCGATGCCATCACAAGAACAGCTATGCTATGGACCCCTGAAGGAAAACGAAAGAGAGGCCAACCAAAAACAACTTGGCGGAGGACTGTGGAGGCTGCGATGCAAAGAATGAACCAGAGTTGGGGCACTGTACAAAGGATGGCCACCAACCGAGCAAAGTGGAATCAATTTGTTGTTGCCCTACAAGACGCCACCAGGCGTAATGGCCACTGACTGCTTTGACGGTCGGCGGCTAAGGATCAAAGAAGAAGAAGATGGGAAAACATTCTTCTTCTTCTTCTTCCGTCCTTAGCCACCGACCGTCAAAGCAGTCAGTGGCCATTACGCCTAGTGGCGTCTTAGGGCAACAGCAGATAGGTTTTCTTTGCCATTGTTTCCCATCACGCCTAGTGGCGTCTTTAGGGCAAACGGGTGATCAGCCCATTGTGAATGGGAAAACATGGGCTAGGAATAATGAATGTAAATGGAGAACTATTCTCAAACTTCTGTGCTTCAAATCAACTGGTTATAGGAAGAAGCATGTTTCCACATAAGAGAATACACAAGGCAACATGGACATCGCCAGACCATAGAACAGAAAATCAGATTGATCATATATGCATAAACAAGAAGTTTAGATCATCATTGCAGGATGTAAAGGTATATAGAGGAGCAGATGTGGCATCAGATACCTTCTGATAGCCAAAGTAAAAATGAAACTCAAGAGATATGCAACAATGCAAAGTTATAGACAACAATTTAATGTAGGACATCTAAGAAATCAAGAAACAAGGGACAAATTTGCAGTCACAATATCCAACAAATTCCAAGTGCTCCAACAGCTGGAAGATGTAGTGAATACAGAAGACTATTGGCAGCAAATCAAAACTGTATGGAATGAGACGTGTGAAGAAATACTGGGGACAAGGGAACGACAACAAAAAGCATGGATAACAACAGAAACCATCAATAAGATAAAAGACAGAAAAAACAAGAAAACAGATTTAAACACAAGCAAAAGCAGAAGTTCCAAAGCCAAGGCTCAAGAAGTGTACACAGAGGCAAACAAAGAAGTAAAAAGAAGTCTCAAAAGAGACAAGAGGAAGTATATTGAGGAGTTGGCAAGAGAGGCAGAAGAGGTTGCAGCCAAAGGAAACACGAGAGAACTGTATAACAGCCCAAAGAAGCTAACAGGGAAATGCAAGCAAACAAGTTGCCTCATAAAAGACAAGAATGGAAAACTGCTCAGCAATATAAAAGAGCAAATGAAGAGGTGGACGGAATATTTTTAGGACTTCCTCAATAGACCAGCTCCATAAAACCCTCCAGACATCCAGCCAGCAGAAGAAGAGCTATAAATTAACTGTGAAAGACCAAAGAAGGAAGAAATAAAGAAAGCCATAAAGCTTCTAAGAGATGAAAAAGCGGCTGGACCAGATGGCATTCCAGCAGAGGCCATCAGAGCAGATATCGACACGGCTACAGAGATGTTATATAAGTTACTTGGTAAATTCTGGGAAAAGGAAGAGATACCAGCAGAATGGAAGGAAGGATATCTGGTTAAGTTGCCTACGAAAAGGCATTTGACAGTGTAGACAGAGAATCACTTTGGAAATTGATGAGGCATTATGGAGTTCCCCTGAAGACCATTAATTTAATAAAGAAAACACATGAAGACATGACATGCAGAGTTCTTCATAAAGGACAGCTTACAGAACCATTTGGAATAAGAACGGGAGTGTGACAGGGATACTTCTTGTCTCCATTTTTTCTCTTACTAGCAATAGACTGGGTTATGAGAACATCGACAACACACAACAGAAATGGAGTCCAGTGGACTCTGACTAAGCAGTTGGATGATCTGGATTTTGCTGACAACTTGACTCTTCTGTCCCATAACCGTAATCAGATGCAGGACAAATTGAAAACACTCGACGAGAGGTCACAGCAATTGGGTCTGAAAATACACAAGGAAAAGACAAAAATAATGAGAACAAAAGCAGGAAATGATAACAGGGTTGAACTTGAAGAAACATCACAAGATGTAGAATCGTACACATATCTTGGCAGCAATATAGACAAAGTTGGAGGGACAGGCAGTGATATCAAAATAAGAATACAAAAATCAAGAGGAGCTTTCACTGCATTGGGAAATATGTGGAGATCAAGAGAAATCGGATCCAACACGAAAATAAGAATCTTCAACTCAAATGTGAAGTCAGTACTATTATATAGCTCTGAAACATGGAGAACAACAAAGACAACAATAAAAAAGCAACAGACTTTCATAAACTGAAGCTTGCGTAGAATAGAAGGATTAAGATGGTATGACAAGGTTACCAACGTGGATGACAAGAACTAGACAAATGCCAGTGGAACAAGAGATGAGAAGAAGACGATGGCGATGTATAGGACACACACTGAGGAAACCTGTTGATAGCATTACAAGGCAGTCCTTGTTCTGGAACCCCCAGGGCAAGAGAGACAGAGGTAGACCAAGAAGCACATGGAGAAGAGAGCTGGAAACAGAGGTGAAAATGATGAGAACGTGGAAAGAACTTGACATGATGGCACGTGACAGGAGGACTTGGCATGTGTCTGTTGAAGGCCTATGCTCCTTTGGGAGTGGAGAGTTATATGATATGATGATTTGTAATTTTTAGTTGGATATGTGTGCGCTAATTTAGTGATTTAGAATTTAATTTTGAAAATGTCAAAAAGAGCTGCATATACTCCCGTGGACAACAGTGGGAATAAGAACAGGAAGCATGTGTCGTTATCAAATGATAGTGCAGAAAGTAAGAGTTATTGCAGAAGCTTGATCGTGGTATCTCTGTGCGTCTTCTTCCAGAAGAATATGACATAGGAACTACCACAGTATATGACATAAACAAAGACAGACAGACACGATGCTGAAGTTTTACAAGGACAGTGATGACCAAAAACTAATGTCAGATCAGAAAACTTTGCATAGAGGAAAAAAATGACGATCTTGACAGTGTTCTGAGGGATAGATTCAACAATGGCGAAGTGAGCGCATGTCGCTGACTGCTTTGTTGGTTATAAAACAAGCTAAAATATACCATGAAGAACTGAACACTGAAGGCGATCCTTCATCAACAGATGTCGGACTCCATGTTGAAGAAGACGATTAGAACATGAATGTAGGCTATTTTTAAAGTTTAAAAAAAATAAATTTCTGAAACATAAATGCTACTACAGTTATTTAAGTTGGGGCGAAATTTAGCTACTTTGGGCGATTTTTGGGCTACTTACGGCGAAATCTGAAAAATGGCTGGTGTCCCCGGGCATTTCGGATTCTGTTTACGCACCTGTACCAGATTTAAATCAACTTCCAGAGCCTCTGCTTTCTTACATGTCAGATACTACTCTAGAATCAAAACATTTTTTGCATAATATACGAAGATAAAATTCTTGCTGTCAAATGATATTGTTTGAAGCAACCACAAGAGTGGAAGAAACTGGCTACATGCCTACTTTTAAACTACATGGTCAGATTTACCATAAAGCTGGATCATTTCTTCCCCTACCTAATGAGAATGCAAAGTTTTTGCAAATCTACTTCATGGGCAATGAGCAGCCAGAAGCTGACCAACGTTGTCAGAACATTCCTGGTACAAGACGAAACACTGTTGTTTTAAATCTGCAGTGATTTTTTTCATCAGCTTTATAATTTAGTAAACATCATTTGAGTGGCTTTGGACAGAATGACTACACATGAATATAAGATTGTTATTTGATCAGATTAACAAACCTACTGGCTGTAACCGGAGGGTTTAGGTCAGTAAGTGACTAAAGAGATCGAGTGCGAAAATATGGTTTACAAAATGTGCGTGCAGAAATAACACACTGTTAGATTTTGTTATTATGGGGGATAATAATAATCATAATATGAGCGGTTGTAGTTTGGGACTAAGGGAGGCAACTGTTTAACAGCCCCTTAACTCTTTGAGGACTTAGAGGTTTTCCCATGTTTTCGCAAGGAATTTTTTGCAACTCAGGTATTTCATATAGCGTTACCATGTAAGGGTCCGTTCTTTCAAAGTTTTTAACAAATATGGCCATGTTATATATATTTGGAAAGGAAATTAAATGAGGATTCTGAATATGTTCAGTTTATACACTTTTTAATGAGTATAAAGTAGTTGGAGACTAGAAAGAAAAAAATTTGACCAAAAGAAACCAAAACAAAAACATCAGAATTACCCACTCAAGATATCTAATCCATCAGTTGTGTTATCCAAGATAAAAAATTTTGTAAACTACATCCACTTTGGAAATAAAAAAAATATGGTTCAAGTTTATACTCTAACTACTTTTCATTTGGCATCAAGAAAAGGAACTACACTCTATTGTCACAAATTTTCTGCAACTCAGGCTTTTCATATAGTGTTACCATGCAAGTGTCAGTTATTTCAAAGTTTTTAACGAATATAGTCATACTTTGATGTGGACTATGACCCAGTTATCGACAATGGCGAAAGTAGGAAAATCGACGTAGAAACTAGTAAAATTATAGACAATGGACATATAGAGGCACATTTACGTATGTGACACAGGGTATTTTGTATTAAATACACATATGCCTTAGTCTTCGAAATACTACACACGAGAGAGAGAGGGGTGGAGTGGAACACATTCAAGTAATAATGAACACTAGCAATGTTCCTAACTCTGTCTAATGTATTACTTATAATTATCACCACAAAATCACAACAATATATGTAGTTAGCGAAGTGTAACACATTAACAAGTTTTTTTTTTTTTTTTCTTTTGGAAGGCGGCTGGGCGCACTCCAAACACCCAACATCCGGCTTTTGAGCCAAGTATACATTCATATCCTTCTTGTCTTCACATATCTTGCATACTCACTTAAACATTGTGTGGAGGGGGGGGGAAACAAGAAAAAAACTAGCATTCTACAAACGAGACAGAGTGTCAGCTACAACGTTGAGCTTACCCTCTAGGGGTAAAACAGTAAATTTGTACTGCTGCAGTAAAAGAGTCCAACGAGTTAATTTTGAGCTTGTCGATTTCGACGACTGTAAAAATGAGAGTGGTTGATGGTGTTACGGTGTTTTATTAGCGTCGTCTGCTATATTTGGCAGCACGCATTTTTGATGATAAGAGAATTAATGTAGAATCATTGTTATACTTCATGGTTTAATGAACGCAATCCGCACAGTCGGATTGTGACGCGTGAGCGTTGGTATGGTCACGCATAGTGACCAATTTAGGGGACCCTTTTGTATTTGACCGTCACGCCATGAAGTCGCATTGTTGAATCCTTCCAGAGTTAGGCTACGTATTGCCGAATTATTATTATTGATGGACGCGCAGGGTCGGTCCATAGTTCCTTAATGGATAATGAAATATAATGTAGTAGATCAGTGGATGATCTATATATTAAATATTCGTCAAATACACAGGCGTATCATTACCGTCTGACTGGATGACAGCAGAGCGTGTACATCGCCTTTGATGTGTCACCGTTTGGTTGTACAGCGTAAAATACGCTGTAGTTAAAGTCAGTTGAACAGTTATTTGGTGTTAACAAGATGAAAGAGTATATAAAAATGGGTTAGAAAATCAGAATAATTTAAGTGATAGGCTATTCGTTCTTAACATGGGAGATAAAAGAATGAAAATGTAGTGTTTTTTAGTAAGGGAGGGAACCTTTTTGGACTTTAACACATTAACTACCGAATTGAAAAACACACTGTGGCCGAATTAAATTTTTTCCCATTTTCATCCTGTAGGTGATTGCACAACGTAAGCTGTAGTTTTCGTAATTGTTTACAGATTTTTATGAATTACACGTCATTTTAAAGATAAACGAATGTTCTATTACAATAAACACCGGTTGTAACTCTAATAGAGGTTGTTGCTATTTAACGGCCCTCCGATGGCCGAGGACTTGCAATATTTTCACAATTATAACTGCTTGCGCCCCATCTCTATCAAAATCACAATTTCAATCAATGTGCACACCGTTTTCACTCTTGTCCTCGTCGCTAGATCTATCAGTCAATTGTTGAAACATGTTTCTATCCTATTCAGCCGTTAGACGAGATGTACACGCATTTTTTGTAGTCCTATCACTAGTTGCCACGGTAAACAGTTTTTTTTACACTATTTGGTAACTAACCCAAAACGCTGAAAAATATGAACATAATATCAATTTTCCAGTGTTCTACAACAACCATGCTTTGGGAATTTGTTTTCCGGTGGCAACTTAAAATCTCGAACCAGATCAGAGTGTTTCAGTACATTTTTCATTCGTTTTATTACTAAAATTAGATTGGCGCTCTGAGCGGCTTGCGGTCCAAATGTGATTATTTTGTGAGCCGCTGACAGCGGCTTGCGGTAGTTAATGTGTTAAAGTAATCCAAGTATCCATCATTGGAGTTTACTAACTTTGCATATCAGATTAATTTTAGTAAAGATATAGAAGGGAAAATGAAACTAAGGTAAAAAGTACTAAGGGGAATAACTATGAATATTAACGCCCTTTACAGGTTTAGTGAGTTAGGATATGGATAAACGCACGGGAAAAGTGAGTAGCTCACTACTGTAAATAGAATGATTTTAACGGACCAATCGCATTCACTCAAAAACAACTTTGGACCATCAGATAGGAAATTGAAGGACGAAAGGAGATCAGTCCCCTTCAGAAACCTTGCAGAAGCAAGAAGTGCCGCTCTGACCTGTGTTTTCATTGTGGACTTTGGTTTTTTTTTCCCCGGATCTTTCAGTGTTAGCTTGGCTGTTAGCTAGGCTAACTTGGTGAGTTCTGTTTGTTATTCTAATTTGGTTGTCAAAAGCCAAGAAGAAAATATATAATGGCTGCACCAGTTGTGCCAGTGATTAACATCAAGATGGAAGATGACCTAGAAGGAGGCGTACTACACAGGCAAGGTACGTTATTGATTACAGTAGCAGGGCCACAAGCCAATCGTGCCTCGTACTCCTTGATTGCGAGTATCTTGGCCGGTCCAGCGGGTGTTGGAACGAGTGGCGTGGTCACTTTATATAGATTTGCAAGCCCTTTTAGGTGGTATGAAACATTAACAGCGGCAGCTCAGATGAAACATTATCAGGGTCTGCATGGGAGAAATTTTGAGTGGACAAATCCACGCATGTCCGTTCATGTAGAACACCTTGACAAAGAGAGGTCCAAGGGGGTCCTACACTGGGTGCCTCCGACCATGAAAGCCGAGGCGGTCCAACGTGTTGCAGCAGCGGTGTCAGGGGACAAAAATGCTGAAGTATCCAGAATAAAAACCGCTTATGACAAGTGGAACTTCGCATACAAGCCTTCGGTGCACGAAATCCCACACTTTGTACATCTGAAGATGGACGGGTCAGAAGAGAAATTCCAAAGGGTATGGGTGGCCCTTCCAGGGAGAAGGATACAATGTTCTATTTGCGGGGAAGACACGCACTGGGTCAGCCAGTGCCCAAAGAAGCGGAGGGCCACCACCCAAGTTAAACAAACCAGGGAAGAGGAGGCGGCTGAAAACAAAACACCAGCGAAGCAGAATCGCCGGGATGAGAGCCCCGCGCCAGAAAACATTGTGCGAGAGAGCCCCGCATCAGAGAGCCCTGAACTCGAACCGGGCGGAAGTGAAGTAGATTTCCAAGATGTGCTCTCCAGAAAAGGGGAGAAAAATAGAAAGAGGCTGTTAAAACAGGCAGCTGGGCCTGTAAAGCCAAAAGAAGTGAGGCGTAGCAACAGCAATTCGCCGAAAAAGTATTCCCCAAGCAGGACAGCCCTACCAACATCGCCTAGGGCGGCTATGTCACCTTCCCCGAGGAAAGGCCCGTCAACACCTGTGGTTGATGAGCGGTCCATGTCCACGCCGAACAGCCCTAGAAGGTCAAGTCCCGAAGTTCTAGAGGTGCCAATGAACACACAAGTGAGTTGGGCGGAAGCGACGGCAGTTGACGACGAAATGGAAGCCGTGCTGTCGCCAGCAAGCCTATTTATTGACGGGAAGCTGTTTGAAGACGTGAGCGACGGATGAGACTGCCCTTACGAGCCTTTCTTCCCTGCACTGGGGGCCAGTGCGAGCAAGTGGTTCCGAGTTTTTCCAGTTCCAGGAGTCTGGTGACGGCCGGTGCGAGTGTAGGCATGCCTGGACTGCACCCCTGTGTCATCTACTCTTGTGAGCCTACCGGAAAGATGGCCAACACTCTTCCAGTGCGAAGAAAGATGTCTCACCCCCAGATTGGCCAAGTAACAAGACTAGCCAACAATATTGTAATTTTAACAGTAAATGATACCAACACCTATAGTTTAGATAGAGTTATTTGTGTTTTGAGTTTTGAGTTCTTAAAAAATGTAAGTAGTTTTTTATTTGATGCTTTGTTTGTCCACATTATACACTAAACATGCGCACAGTTTTAGTTAGGCAGCCAACCCTCCCCCCTGTCAGGGCGGAAGGGACTGACAACGCAGCGTCGACTGCGTTGGGCCCTAATCATTAGGGCACAACGACCTTTAGCCAGCGATCAGTCACTAATGTGTCGAGCAGTCAGTTTACAGGCAACGGTCAGCCCTTAAGCACCGTTTTGTCAACAAGTGCAAGCATGGATGTGTTGAGTAGCTTAGTAATGACAGATAACGGTCAGCCCTTAAGCACCGCTTTGTCAAGTAAGTTATGTGAAGCAGGTGATCAACCTACCACTCTGCCAGGGTCATCATTTACAACATATGATAAACCGTTAGGAAGTAATTTATTGCTGAGTATTCCACCTGTAGCGGGTAGCCAGCCTCAGACCACTACTCTACTTTGTAACCCAAAAAAGACGGACGGTTCACAAGCCCCCGTTTTGTCAAATAGTTTAGATATGGCAAGTGGCCACTCTGCCACTTTGCCAGGTAGGCAGTTTGTAACAAGTGGCTAACCCTCAGATACCACTTTGTCAAGTAGCCTAGTTCTAATATCCCTCAATATCAATGGTTTGGGGAATAAGCTAGAGCACATTATCAAACTGATTAAAAAAGATAAACCTGATTTTTTGTTCTTGCAACAGACAGGGGTTACGTCCGACCTTTTTGCCAGTCGGATTGTAACTAGATTAGGACTTAAACATGGCTGGTTCGCCCTAGGCCCCAGGCATAGTAGTGTCGCCATCTTACAAATTAATGAAGATTGGGACACGGTACATTATAGAACCGACAATTGTGGCAGAATTGTCATAATTCAAATACAAAGCAAACACAATAAACATGACATGCACACGCTCATTAATATATACGCACCCACATTATATACTGACCAACCCAAATTTTACGACGGACTGTATGACATTATAGATAAGCATTACAAAGGAACTAGAATAGTGTTAGGGGGAGATTTTAACTGTGTTTTGGCTAGTTTAGACAGTAGTTCCTTGGCCCCCGTATATCACAGAAAGAAAATTCAAATACCCCAATCAATACGACACTTACAACCCATTCTTGACAAACATGACCTAGTAGACGTTTACAGAAAACTACAGCCGAACACACAAGCTTTCACATTTCACGACAAGATAAACCCATATTTTAGACAGGCCTCAAGACTGGACAGGTTCTACGCATCCAATAATTACAATATACACAAAACTCACCATATAAAAAACACGCTTAAATTTACAGATCACCAAGCAGTATACACAGTTTTAAGTACGGGGCACACATATACAAAATTAAAGAGATCCCCACATTGGAAATTCAACAATAACTTGCTAACAAATACTTTCTTCACAGATACAATAACACAACTCATTCAGGGTTACACACAGGATATCCCCAATAACAACATTGCAGAATATTGGGACCTGCTAAAAAACACAATAAGGGACAGAACACAGAATTTAGCAACAACAATACACAGGGCTTTTAAGAGGGAACAAAATATATTAGAACACGCAATAAGTTTAACAAAGCAGATAGACAAATCTAACCCACACATTCATACTTTAGGAGAGCAATTAGACCTGTACAAACAACACACATACCAAGGAGCTCTCCTTAGGTCAAAATTAAATACTATTACACAAGAAACACCCAGTAGACAATATTTAGCGATTGAGCAAAATGTACAACACGGTAGACAGATTCACAAAATATTTGACATGAATGGAAAGCATCAGACAGAAGACACTAATATTAGGCATGCTTTTTTTGAATACTACACAAAATTATACGCTAAAGAACCAACTAACGTAAACACACAGGATAAATTTCTACACTACACAAAACGTTTAAGTGATGATGAGAGCAAGAAATTAGACAAAACTTTAACTTTAGAAAACTTAAGGGAAGCGATTAGTACTTTCCAGAAAAATAAATCACCCGGCCCAGATGGGTTAACGGCAGAATTTTACTTTTTCTTTTTCCCAATTTTAGGCCCCCTTTTAATTAAAGTATTTGAGGAAGCCTTCCAGAAAGGAGAGCTTCCGAATAGTTTAAATGAATCCTTTATTACTTTAATACCTAAAGATAATGCTGACAGAAAGTCAATAAAAAATTACAGGCCTATTTCGCTTTTAAATACTGATTATAAAATCTTGGCCAAAGCTCTCACTCTGAAACTTAAATTATTCATGCAGAATTTGATTCACGCTGACCAACAATGCAGTGTACATGGTAGGAACATTTGTAGACATACACACTTCATAAGGGATTTCATTACATACACGCATGATAGACAGTGTCAAAGTGCAATACTATCACTAGATCAGGAAAAAGCCTTTGACAGGGTATCACATTCCTTCCTACACAAAACTTTACAAGCAAACAACATAGGTACTTATTTTAGAACATGGATAGAAATCTTATATAAAAAACCCCATAGTAAAATATTAATTAATCACAGTTTAAGTGACCCAGTTAGGCTGACACGATCAGTGAGACAGGGTTGCCCTTTGTCTCCCCTGTTATACGTTTTAACACTAGAACCAGTGCTGGAAAAAATAAGACAAGATGTAAACATCACGGGGACTTTTATACCCGGGCAAGGGGAAAGGAAATCATTAGCGTATGCTGATGATACTTTATTCCTTCCAGCAACTGTAGATTCCATAAGAAAGATATTAGAAACCTTTACAGAGTTTGGATACGCTAACGAATCCAACCTAAATATTCAAAAATCTAGTTTAATGGGATTAGGTAAATGGGCAAACAAGACAGATTTCCCCTTTCAGTTAACGCAAGTTAACAGAATCAAAATTTATGGGATAAACTATTCTTGTAACCCCCACGACCCTAATACAGAGACATGGGTAAAGTTAGTAGATAAAATTCAAAACATGTTAGAGAAATATAAATACAAGACAGCTACTATTTTTGGGAGAAGTATCATAGTGAACTGTTTCATTATGCCTAAAATAATATATACAGCAAATATCCAGATTATGCCAAAGTCAGTGGTAACTAAAATAAATGTACTAATTAGGAATTTCATTTTTAAGGGCACTCTCAAAAGTATTAAACACGTAACCCTAATACAACCTAAGCACAAGGGGGGGATAGCTCTGCAAAACATCACCACTAAAATTAAAGCCCTAAGGATTAAATATATAGGAGAGGTAATTAAGAACCCAAGTTTGTACCCCTTAGCACATTATTACATTGGACTTAGAATACTCAAACTATGTAAACCAGACAATAAACAACCCCATCTTTTTGGTACCCCACCACCTTTCTACAGAATATGTTTACAAAATTTAAAAGGGAACGAACAATTAGTTAAGCAAGACACTAAACTTATATACAAACTCCTGGTAGGGGCACAAGAATCTTTTTTAGGCACACGGATAAAACGAGGGTACAACCTTTTCATAACAGACTACACGCAGAGCTTCACAAACATTCATGCAATAGACGTCAAGCCACAAGCCAAACAAGTTACATTTAGGTTACTATACAGTTTAACACCTATCATGAGCAAGCATTCAGCAATGAAAGCAGGCAAGGCGCCACCCAGGTGTAAACTGTGTAGTAACAACGCAATAGAAACAGAACTCCACTTGTTTTACACATGTGGAACAGTGGTCCCTACAATAAACAAACTAAGAACACTGATAACTTCCAAAACACCGCACTCGTTCAGCATGTACCAAGCGGTCATGTTGAATATTTTACCTAAGTTACCAAGACAGACAGAACTTAAACTCATAACTTTATTAGCAGAATTTAGACACTTAGTGTGGACATGTAGGAATAGGGCAGTACATGACGGCATACATTACAATAGTAGAATTTTTTTACAGATATACGAACAAATAGCACATAACATAACGGAACAAATTTGAAATTTTTTGTTGTTGATTGTTTAAATAAATAATTAATCGACCCTTTGGTCATCACACAAAGCAGGTAGCTTTGTTTGTAAATACTATAAACATCATGCAATATAAATACTCCTTAACATATGTCCTCATTAATCATTTCATGGTAGGGAGTCACCACCCCTTTGTCGATGTATCATTAATCATTTCATCATCCATGTTCAACTGTTTTCGAATATTGACTTGTAATATATTGGGGGGGAGGGTTTATCTTCAGTATGTTTATTAGGTGATATTGTTTATATTTTGGTATACTGTTTGGCTTTTGACTTTTTGCAATGTTAGATTGAGGGAGGGGTGGGTTTTTTTTTTGGGGGGGGGGGGAGGGAAGGGAGAAGGGGAGGGTTATTTCCCATTTGATCCTACACTATGTGATATTTGTAAAAAATTTGTAAATAACATTGTTATATTGACCTTAATAAAGGTATTTATTAAAAAAAAAAAAAAAAAAAAAAAGTATGGTGGTTAGCTTAGCTGTTTTAGCTTAGCTAACTCTGTGACTTTTTTGTTTGATCTAACTTGGTTGTTTCGAACCAAGAAAGAAGAAAATCATTATGCCTGCACCAATTGTGCCTATGTTTGCCATTAACATGGAAAATGATCTAGAAGGGGGTGCCCTACACAAGCAAGGAACTTTAGTTATCTCTGTCACCGGGCCACAAGCCAACAGGGCTTCTTACTCCCTGATCTCAAGTATCCTGGCCGGACCAGCCGGCGTCGGAACGAGTGGTGTGGCCACCCTTTACAGGTTCGCAGGGCCGTTCAAGTGGTTTGCCACTCTGACGGCGGCGGCTCAAATGAGGCATTACGCTGGGTTGCACGGGAAAAAGTTCGAGTGGACCAACCCACACATGTCAATCTACATAGAGCACCTCGATAAGGAAAAGTCGAAGGGGACTTTAAATTGGATGCCCCCCACAATAAAAGCAGAGGCGGCCCAGAGAGTAGCGGCGGCGGTTACGGGGGACAAGGAGGCGGAAGTTTTCAGAATTAAAACCGCCCAGGATAAATGGAACGTCCTGTACAAGCCTTCGGCACATCAAGTGCCTCACTTCCTTAACCTGAAGATGGAAGGACCCATTGAAAAGTTCCAGCGAGTGTGGGTATCTTTACCCGGAAGGAAAATAGAGTGTGCCATCTGTGGGCAAGACACGCATTGGGTTAGTCAATGCCCAAACAAGCGAGGGGCCCCCACCCAAATGAGGAAAACAAGAGAAGAAGAAGCAGTGGTTGTAGAAAAAACACCGGCGGAACAAAGTAGGACAGATGAGCTTCCCACCCCAGAATGTCCAAGATCTGGTGAAGCCAGCAATAAAGATGGGTACACACAAATACTCACAAAGCAAGAAAAGAAAGATATCTTCTTCTTCTTCTTGCGATCGCATCTTTGATGATTACACCGTCAGACGAGTTCTCATGATGAATTCGACTGTTGTTTGAAGTTCCTCTTTAACTCCATATAGCTTTGAGTTTAGTGTTGAGTCATTGGGCCAGTATATCTTTCTTAACTGGTCATACAGAGGACAGTCCTGTAGAACATGCTCAGCAGTTTGTTCGCTTAATCCACATGTGCACAGTGGTGAAGCAGACAATTGTAGCTTGTGCATGTGTTTATTCAGTTTGTTATGCCCTGTCCTGAGTCGAAAAATAGTTATCTGTCCCTGCCGGTCGAGAGTGTGATAGTCGTCTTTGGGTTGGTTCTGTTCTCTTCTGATAGTCTGGATAGCTCTCTTTTTCTCAAAGTATGTGACTTCATTATCTTCTTGTTCACATTCTCCTCCCTTTTTTGCAAGTTTATCTGCCTTTTCATTTCCGGGTACACCACAATGAGATGGTACCCACTGAAGTATGGTTCTCTTTTTGGCAGCTACCTTGTTTAGTTCATGTCTCAGATGCGGGAGTTTACCACCCTTGAGAGCTTGCAGGACAGACAGTGCATCTGTGAGGATGACTACCTGGTGGCAGTCAGAGTTGGTGTTATAAATCATATTTGCAGCTTGCTCTAGAGCTTGAACCTCAGCTGTATAGTTGGAACAGAATTTACCAGTAGGAATGTGCCTAGTCTCATAGTGGTTGTCAGGATATGAGATAAAGATACCGGCACCTCCATTCCTAACAGCATTAGTTGCTGATCCATCTGTATAGGCATGTATCCATGATTGATTGGGATAGCTTTCTTGGATCATACTCAATGTAGCAGTTCGTTTTTGCAGATCATTATACTCACATCGTGGGGGCAAGCGTTTTGTTTCGTTGCCCTCGTCAAGAGCGCTGGCGGTCGCTGTCTCGAGAGACTGCGCGTGGTGATCCCGGTACGACCGGGCCCTCCCAGTTCATCGGTTAGCGAGGCAGTAGTTTAGCTCCTGTGTCCGTAAATCGCAGCCTTCGGTCGTGATGTTAGCAAGCAGTCGCATCTCCGTATCGTGGCTCGACAACAGTCTCGAAAAACGGTCCCGCTCTCGCAACGAGCCGTGGGCCGGCAGTCAGTAATCTGGTGTCGCTTTCGGCCAGTCCTGTCCGACTAGTCGGCAGGCGGCCAGTGGTTCTCGCAAGAATAAAATCGCCGGGGCCGCCGGGATCCGCTCTGCACAGAGCGCTGTCTCCCTCCCCGTGCGAGCGACGAAATGCTCTGTTCAGACAGTTATCTGGTTGATCCTGCCAGTAGTCATATGCTTGTCTCAAAGATTAAGCCATGCATGTCTAAGTTCACACTGTCTCACGGTGAAACCGCGAATGGCTCATTAAATCAGTCGAGGTTCCTTAGATGACACGATCCTACTTGGATAACTGTGGCAATTCTAGAGCTAATAATGTCTGTATCCCTATACGGTCAGTAATGACTAAAAGGGAAGATGAATCGGAGGGCAAGTTCCGCATCCTACTAGTGACTAGGCTGTTGCTACTGGTGTCAGACTGTATCGGCTAGACCGTTCCTCTGACGTCCAGGCCGGGTCATGCTGCATGGGCAACAGCTTGATCTAACATTGCCCAACCTCGTGCCACCGAAAGTTATTTCGG